>JAJOHK020000517.1:0-24335 GCA_022457215.2 Leucocoprinus gongylophorus | reverse complement strand
TGTTTTTCTCATCATACCACTCACAAGCATGTATATTCAGGTTCTGACTGACAACGTCAACCTCATGGCCATGAATCTCACCAACCAAGTCCGTTCTATCGCTGAAGTCACAAAAGCTGTAGCAGGTGGCGATCTCACAAAGAAAATCCAAATCGATGTCAGAGGCGAGATTCTGGACCTGAAGGAGACCGTCAATGGCATGACCGAATCCTTGAATGTCTTTGCAGATGAAGTTACTCGAGTCGCTAGAGAGGTAGGCACAGAAGGTAGGTTGGGGGGTCAAGCTAGAGTCACCGGTGTCGCTGGCACTTGGAAGGATTTGACCGACAATGTCAATGTCATGGCCAATAATCTAACCTTGCAAGTCAGGACCATTGCCGTTGCTACAGTAAGTCTTTGATTTTTGCCCGTTCCTCTTCATTACTGTTTTCATCCTGCTAGACCGCTGTTGCCAGAGGTGATTTGACTCAAAAAATTCGTGGCGTCTCGGTTTCCGGAGAAATGTTGAATTTGGTGAACACCATCAATGATATGATTGATCAGTTGGCTATTTTTGCTGCAGAGGTGAAAAAGGTGGCTAGAGAAGTGGGCACTGAGGGAAAGTTGGGTGTCCAGGCCGAAGTCGGCAATGTACAAGGGATCTGGCAAGAGATCACGTACGTCACTCTCTTTCTCTCCTATATACATGTCTTGCTCACGCTCAATTAGGTTGTCTGTGAATACCATGGCGGGTAATTTGACAACCCAAGTGCGTGGATTCGCCCAGATTTCGGCAGCAGCTATGGATGGCGATTTTACGCGGTTTATCACTGTTGAGGCATCTGGAGAGATGGATTCGTTAAAGACTCAGATTAATCAGATGGTGTTCAACTTGAGGGATTCCATCCAGAAGAATACGGCTGCGAGGGAGGCGGCAGAGTTGGCTAACAGGTCCAAATCCGAGTTTTTGGCCAATATGAGTCATGAAATCAGGACGCCCATGAATGGGATTATTGGGATGACTGAGCTGACGTTGGATAGCGATTTGAATCGATCCCAGAGGGAGAGTTTGTTGTTGGTGCATAGTTTGGCAAGGAGTTTGTTGTTAATTATTGATGATATTTTGGATATCTCCAAGAGTGTGTTTCTTTTTCTTTTTCTCTCTTTCTTTCTTGACTCATCAGGACGTTTCAGTCGAGGCTGGAAGAATGACCATGGAAGCTGTTACATACTCATTACGCCAAACTGTTTTCGGGATTCTCAAAACGCTCGTTGTGCGAGCGTCGCAGAATAATCTGGATCTGACATATGAGATTGAAAGTGATGTACCTGATCAACTTATTGGAGATTCGTTGAGGTTGAGACAGGTTATTACGAACTTGGTGGGGAATGCGATCAAGTTTACGCCTAGTAAAGTGACGAGGAAGGGACATGTAGCGTTGGGGTGTAGGTTGCTGAGTTTGGATGATCAGATGGTGACGGTTGAGTTCGCGGTGATGGATACCGGGATTGGAATTGCGAAGGATAAGTTGACGATGATTTTTGACACATTCTGTCAGGCGGATGGATCAACGACAAGAGCGAGTCTTAGGGTTTTTATTGCTGTTATTATTATTAATGTGTATGTTTTAGGAATATGGTGGTACAGGACTTGGATTGTCAATTTCCAAACGATTAGTTGGACTCATGCAAGGTAATATGTGGGTTGAATCTGAAGTATCGAAAGGGTCCAAGTTCTTTTTCACAATTTCATCACAAATATCGATATCGACGATGGAAGCTGTTTTATCCAAGATGGCGCCGTTTTCGAAAAGGACGATATTGTTTGTGGATACGTTGAGAGATACGACGAATGTAGTTGATGTGATGAAGGTGTTGGGATTGAAACCATTCGTGGTGCATAGTGTTGCGGAGGTTGTAGATAAGGATAAGTGCCCGCATGTGGATACGATTGTGGTGGATACGTTGAGTACGGTGAGTGATATTCTGGGTTGGGTTGAATTTGTGTTGATGGTGAACTTTTGAATAGACGGAGAATGTGAGAGAGTTGGAACATTTAAGATATATCCCGATTGTGCTTTTGGCGCCCAAGATGCCCCGATTAAATCGTATTTCATTCTTTTTATTTGATCGTTCAATGTGCAGCTAAAATTCATTTAGTGAAATGGTGCTTGGATAATAGTATCTCATCTCAAGTGACAACGCCTGTTACACCCCAAGATCTATCCTCTGCATTGATAACAGCCCTGGAATCCAATACGGTTTCACCTGTTTCTGCGCCTAATGATGTTACATTTGATATTTTATTAGCGGAGGATAATCTTGTTAACCAGAAATTGGCAGTGAAGATATTAGAAAAGTATGGCCATACTGTTGAAATTGCTGAGAACGGGAGTTTGGCTGTGGATGCGTATAAAACGAGGGTGGGACAAGGGAAGTCGTTTGATATTATACTCGTGAGTCTTTTTTTTTGAGAGAGAAGTGGTTGTTGATATGTTTATTGTGTGGTAGATGGATGTATCGATGCCATTGATGGGAGGAATGGAAGCTACGGAAGTGATTAGGTCATTTGAGATGCATAGAGGAATACAGCCTATACCGATTATAGCGCTTACGGCACATGCTATGATTGGAGATAGGGAGAGATGTTTACAGGCTGGTATGGATGATCATATCACGAGTGCGTATGTCTGCTTTTTTCGTAGTGACTCTGTTGATGCTGGGCTTTCTTTTCCGGGGGATAGAACCACTGAGAAGAGGTGATCTGTTAAATGCGATTAATAAGTTGGCTGGCGAGAGGGGGGGAACGGGTGGGTTGAAGGGGCACTTTTTGTTGAGGAGGGCAGCGGCCGCTGTTACGAATTTACCGCATTATACCTAAAGGGATGGGTTCTTGTGGTTATTCTGATTGACTGACTGGCTGATTGGTTGATGGATACAGTGTTGTTGCTGCTGCTTCTTTTGGATAGGGATTTGGATAGGGATGAATGCCTCTGCTTTTCGTTCATGACATGACTACTGCTCACTACTGCTTTTACTCTCATATATCAGATATGTGTATATATATCCAAGGTTTCAGGTTTGTGTATATGCTTTCTTTGTTCTCTCTTTCTGTTTGGTGACTTTGACAATGAATTGAGGATTGTTGTTGTCTATTCTGTGTATATTTGGTTTCGAAGGAAGAAGAAATACTTTTGTGTTCTGTGGTAACTTTTTTTTTGAAATCTTTCTTTTAGAATTTATATACAGTCTCGAAGAAAATAGTACTTATTAATTTATATATATTATATTTACTCTTCTTTACAGATAATACATTTTCTCTGATCCATGCCTTCCAAACTTATCTAATGTGAATTAACACTCTTCATTCCTTTATTGATCACTTCTTGGATATTCTTGCTGAAATTTTTAACAACTCTATGAAATTCCCTTCTAACATCCAAAGACTATTCAAAACTAGAATAATTCTCTAGTCTCCATTCTGTAAATATAGCACTGATTCCCAGTGTTGGTAGTAATACATGTTAAATAAACATTCTGTTTATTTGTACTCATACTGCAATCAGCATAACATGACTAAGTAATGATGTACAACATTTGCAATGAGTTACTCAAGTGTCATCTATTTATATTAGTGCAGCCTACATACTATATATCTTATGTTATGACTTAGACTCAAATAGTGTAAGAGAAATCTTGTATTAGGTTCATACAAGAGTTAGAGTTCTTAATAGAATTCCTACTACAACATAGTCTACTTTATATACTACTTGACATTGGTCTGTATACCTTGACTCTAAAGTATAACTAAAATTTCTAGTAAGTTCTATAGTTCTATATATCACATGATCATATAACTGTGATAGTGACCAAATTTGTAACATAATATCATGCTTCTGTGACTTGTGACTTCTTATCACACTCTTTTTTTTTTGTTTTGATTAACAATTTATTATGTGAGGTGCAAAAGCAGTTCATAGTAGCTACTTTGTAACTACATATATTTAAAACCAAGTAACATAATAAAAGAAAAAAACAAAACAAAAAAGAAATGAATAAAACTAACTAGAAAAGGCTAGAATGATAGCAAGAGCATATTAATTATGTAATACTCTCCCCAAATGAGAACATACTCTTGTTGAACTCTAGAAACAATACAAAATGACCAATAGTATCTCACCTTGGATTCCAATATTTGTTATATATCTACACTCATGAAGGATATATTATCTTGTTTCAATTAGATAATTTCCACATGGACAGCTAAACTCTTCTATAAGAAAGAATCTAAGATAAGATTCTCCTATAAAAGTATGATTGACAATAGCTCTTATAGCTTTAGCACATAGTGAGTTTGAATATCTGAAATATATGATTCATAAATCTTTTTTTGAATATGAAGACTCAATAGGGCAACTATCATTGTCAAAAAGATCTAGAAAATGTTTTTCTTTTTGTTAGATACTTGAAACATTAATTTTCACATATTAAGAATGTTGTCACTTTCTTTCTTTCTATCAGAGTTCCAAGATGATTTACAAGGAAGGAGGGAAATGAGATTAAATTCTTTTGTTTCTTTGTACACAATATAATAGAGTGTTCAGTTATTATTGCTAGGACAATTCCAAAATTCAATAGAATTAATAAGATTCTTATTAAAGAATTCTCTGAGTTCTCTTGATATTGCTGATGATTGGATTTGATATAGATGAATTGATAAATCAAAGATCCTATAGACAGTATGTATGGAATCTGTGATGATGATTATACAATTAATGTTGATGATTTGAACAGCTTGATTAATACCATATCTAATAGTAAAAAGCTTGGCTTCTGTTGTAGTGACATTGACTGTATGGTATAAGGTCTTTATAACAGAGTTTCTGAAAGAATGGACATGTGCTATAGATGTAGCAATTTGATTCTTGATGCTTGTATCAGAGACTACAACAACCATTTTCAAGTCAGTCAAAGTGTGAAGAATGTATTTATCAAGTTTGCAAATATATACTACTCTGCTATCTTTGCTAACTTGATTAGATAGATAGAACAAAAGTCAACTAGGAAAAATGTCAATTAATCTGAAGCCAGAAGAAAATTTATTACTAAGAGAATTGAATGAAGAAAGTATTCCATTAAGCCTATTGTTGGTATTTACAGTAAATCCTTTGATTTTTAGTTGCTAATTGGGAGTTATATTTTCAAGAGATAATCAATAACAGCTAGCATGTTTAGCATACCTTTTTTCAAGAAAAGACTTAATAATATGATTGTGTGGTAGCATTTGTGCTCTAAGCTGTTGACATCTGCTGAGTTTTTGAAGATGGAAATGAATTGGGACAAGTCCAGCAATAGCTTTGATTTCTAAAAAGGGTGATGTCCAAAAAGCACCTAGAATCCATAAAGCTACTCTTTATTGCATTTTTCTCAATTCCTTGAGAAGATAAGTGAGTGGAGCTTTGTTGTAATACCACAGTGGAAGATTGTATAGTGCAATAGAGAGAACACATGTTATGTACAGCATGCATTTTTGATTGGGGATTAAATCTTGCAATAAATTACCAAGTATCTTTATGCATCTGACTATAGATAAAGCTTTGTTAGTGTAGAAATTGATATGTTGTCAAAAAGTCAATTTTTTATCAAAGATAAATACAAGATAACACCATGTATCTTTGGGATAAAGAATAGAGCCTCCTAAAGTACTGAGATCCAAAGGAGAGGTTAAAGACTTTATGTACCCTAGAAAAATGGAAAATTTCAGTTTTCCCATGTTTGATAACCAAACCAAATTGATCAAGAAGAGAAGAAATGACATTGTAACTACAAAAAAGATGAGAGGTTGACTTTTCCAAAGATTTTTCTTGTGAAACAAATAGATTATTATCTACAAATGAAATAAAAGAAACCGGAATTTTTAGGTTTTTTAATCTTTTTTCCAAAATATGAAAAATAGGAGAGAGATATAATGCCAATAAAACTGGCAATAAAGCTAAACCTTGTCTGACATCCACATTAAATAAAGGAAAAGAGAAGTTGTTCCAGAGATAATGGGTTTTTCTACCTACAAGATAATTTTGAAAGAATACAGAAATCTTTGGATCAAAACCAGCTTTGTTTAGGATTAATGGAAGAAGTTAGTGATTGAGAGATGGGAAGAATTGAGTAATATCAAAAGCCAAAGTACTAGTTAGAAGGCTCTTGACCTATCTCACTTGAGTAAGGTAAGTTAATATGATATCTACATCCATAGTAAACTGTTGCTTCAAACCACCCAATTGACAAGGATGGATGAAGTTTTTTGAAATAGCTTGGAGTTAAAGTCTTTTGCTGATAACTTTCTCTATGAGTTTACCAAGTATATTTAAGAGAACAATAGGTTGAAACATTTTAGGAGAGTCATAAGAAGCCTTATTGGGCTTAAAAATGATGATAGATAATGACATTTTAAAATACAATAGCCAGTATTCTAAATTGATATACATGTTAGCAATATTGACAAAGTTATTAAGATATATATCATCTTTGACAATTGCTTTGAGGTATTTCCAAGACAATTTGTCTGGTTCTGAGGTTGATGAATTATTGCATTTAGTTATAGCACTCCTGAATTCTTCAGCCAGAAAAGGGTTCCAGGTCATAGTATGTTTGGTAGGAATCTCATCTAATAAGTTAGGATTGATATGACAATTTTGTGCTAAATTAAACAATTGATGTAACACTTGCCCCAGATTATTGAGCTCTACATATGGTTGACCATCATACTGGATAGTTTTAATAGCTAGGAGTTCATGCTTCTTGACCCAATTCATAAGTTCTCAAGGCCCTCAACTTCTTGATGTTATTTCTTAAATTTTGTTTTCAAAAAATAATTGTTTTGTCTCTCTGACAGTACTCCTAAATGATTTCTAATCTTTTACTTGCTTGGATGTTCTGTATTTTGCTAGTTTAGACTAACAATCTTCATTCCACTATGCTTTAGAATGCTTTGTAATATTGATGAGTTTTGAATGTTTAAACCAAATGACATCTGATTTATCAGCAAATCTTTGAACAGTTTGCTTGAGAGTAACTTTGCTTGTAAGATTTTCAGTGTCAAGTCTCTTGATGTTATTGATGAGTTCAGCAATGAATTTGTCTTCTTTATTATTCTTGATAATAGTATATTTTTTGGTTGGAACATATTCTTCATCAATAGAAATATTAACTGTCAGTGAAGTATGGTCTGATGAGTATTTCCATTCTAGATAAATCATGTGGTTATTAAGTTCCAATGAATTTGATCTAAGGAATATAAGGTTGATGACAGAGTTTAACTCATTTGTATTATTTGAATAGCTAGTAAGAACTTGATTAGTAGCTTTGGACAGACATAAATCCATTGAATCTGCAATGTCAGTAAAAAGGTCACTATAAAAGGAATGATATGGAAAGGATAGATCCCAAATATTATTTCTAGTGTTGAAATCTCCTGTTATGATTAAAATGTTATGAATATTAGCTTCAGTATTCTTTAGGTACTTCAAAGCTGTTTGGAATAAATCAGAGTAAACATTGATTAAAAAGTAAATGACACCATTATTGAAAAAAAGAAGCAAGAAATATCTCTATGATTAAAAATATCTTTTTAAATATAAAATTGCAGATGGGATAACTAAATATTTATATATGAAATAACTCTGGGGGGGTCATTATCATTTACAGTGTTTCTGGAAAAAGTAATCCAGTTAGGGCAATTTGGAGCTCCTACCAAACATTCTTCTTTTTTGTTTAAACAACTAGGGATTGATCAAATGAATGACTAGGGAGATTCTTGAATGAAGATGATATCAAACTCTTTGTATAATTCTAAAATTGTGTTAGTAAGCAATTTGTTCTTTCAAATGTTTTGTGACAAGATCTTGATATTCTTGATAATCATACTTGATTACTATACATGGCTGAGTGAATTGATTGTTTCCTGACTTCTTAGAGTTCTTGATTCTTCAAATACCACTCTTTATTAAAGCAATATTTTTAGAAAGAACATGAGTTTGAATTAGCTTGGTAATCTCCTTTGCAATTTAAACACTTGAATGAATGAGGATATAGTTTGTCCTGTTATCAGGTGCAGTTCACACTGGGGTGGGAGTCTGTGAAATGGACTCAGAGATGTGCAGACTTATGGAACGATCTTGGCTTCAGCTTATGTGCTATGCCATCTGTCTACCACATGGTCACAACTTCAGATGATAGGAAGAAGTTCAAGATGGGAGTGAGTGCTGATTGGTGTGTTGCTATTGAACACTGGAGATTAAGTTCAATAAGAATTATCTTTGTTGATTATCAGACTAGTGAATTACAGTGTAACTACTTGTCAAGACCGTTAACAGTGGACTTCATTTATTTTTATTTTCTCCCTTTTGTTTTATTTTTTCTTTTCTTTTCTTTTCTATTTTCTATTTTTAGAACCACTCAGGTTAGGGGTTATCAGTCACGCTGTCACATCAGTCACAACTTGATGGCGTAGTCACAAGACTGATCACGGGACTTAGGAGAATAAAGTAGAAGGAACTGGAACAAAGTGACGTCATACAACATGGACACCACATGTTGGCCTCATGTATTACTCATGGTCATTTAGGGTAGGGTGCACAGTAGTTAGCACGGACCATGAGAAGTAGTATATAAGGTAGACTACTCTGTACTTGGAACTCTATCAAGTTCTCTTGTGTTACTCCAATACAAGAGTTGTTCTATTGCTTAAACACTTTGAGCTTTAGTTCATAACACTACTAGTCTTATATACAGATGGATATTATAGGAGATGCTCAGGGTTTTCAGTGGTAAAGCCCCTATTATCCTGAGCAGAGGTTTCAGTGTTGAGACACTGACAGGAGTAACTCCATCATGGAAGACTGAGTTGAATAGAAGTATCTTTGCTATGGAAGATGGAATACCCTGATGGTTGCAGTACTGCTAGAAGGCATGTTGTGAGAAAGATGGCCACTGTGGAAGGCAGGCTTGCATAATTTGAAGATGATATCACTACAGAGATGTAATTTCTGGACAGGTGGACTTGCATATGACACCTGTTTGGTTTCCAATTGAGAAGGATTTATCTTGAAGTTCACCTTGTAGTACCAAGCAAATTGGCAATAGTGTCCAGTTTTATGCAGTCTATTATACTTGACATATTTCAAATCTTGAGCTTGGCAAGCAAACATTGTATGCTCCTATTTCCAGCAGTTTTTGTATTAGAAAATGCTAGAGCTCATGTTTATATCTTGAATAGTGGTGATATAGCTTCCTATATTGAAACATCTATTAATGAAACTTTTAGCCTTGCTACTGCTTTGAATATCCCATATATCCAGCTAAACAATAGCCATATCTGACTTAGGTAAGGCCTTAATAATATGAGGTTTTAATGTAATTAACATATTGTTGAAGATATGGTTGACTTTGAGAATAGATTCAACAATGCTTGAACTTATAGGTATATCATCAGACTTATGAAGTTTGAACTCAAGTTTCTTTTAAATTTTTCTTTCTTTTTTTCTTTTTTGAGTTATTTTGGACTCTAGGGTTAGAGTTAGAGTGACATCATGATCATACTGTCACACAGCAGTCACATCAGATAACATGGTCACAGTAATAGTCATACAATCATGTAGTCATATAGAATATAGTGGAAGATTTGAGAAACAATGATGTTATACAATATATATAATATATGTTCCTTATGGCTAACACATGGCATTTAGGGTAGGCTAGATGTAGTAGAGTATGGGCCATTGCTAGTTAGTATATATAGGTAGATACATTGTACCAAAAACTCCATTGAGTTCTCTTATGTTAACCCAACACAAGGTTTTTCTTATTGACCAACTCTAAGGTCTTTGAGTTGTAACACATGTTAGTGGTCTCTATAAGATATGGAATACCTATTATTTTCAAATAGGATTTCAATTGAGGAAGACAAGGAGTTTCTATGTTTTCAGAGTTGATATGTTCAATATTTTAAACATAATTTTCAATCATTTAAAGATCTGATAAAGAAGTGATCTTATTAGTGACAATGATAATACCATTTTGATCCATATAAGCATAATCTGCTATAACATCTAATTTTATATTTTTGAGTGCCTTGTTGAGGTTAGCAATATAATCACTAGATGAAGCTATAAATTTGGTTTTATTGTCCTTGCCTATGGGAACAATGATTTGTTTTCTTGATGGGCCTTTGGTAGTTATGTTAATTTTGGACTTTGACTTATCTGAATTGTTGATTATTTTGTATATGTTTTCAATCTTTTTAGCAGGTAGACTGGGATAATTTTCTTTTATCTTTAGTATATCACTGACTTTAGGAGTCAATGCTTGAGCATATAATGGTTTGTTGTAAGGTTTGACTTTTTCCATTGACTTGTATCCTTTCTTAAAGAATTTCAACTTTTCCAAAATTTCTTTGGGCAGCCTAGTTGGGATAAAAGAAGAAAGTTTGATGATTTTCATAGGTTTGTTCTTAGATTTATTGCTATTTGAGGTAGAATTGTAACTATGAGTATTGGAGATAAATTTGAATGCTACTTTCTATCTAAATATCTTATTCTCCTTGTCAGTATGAAGTGAGTCCCATATGAATTTATAGATGGAAGAAATAAAAAGCCAAGCAGCTTTACCAAGTCCATCAAGCTCAGATACATTGTTAATATTCCTTCATTTAATGTTCTTGTTCTTAATATAATTTGTCATTCTTAATAGTGACATTGTCATATTTTTTGCATTGATTTCCAGGAATTCCATTGTGCCAAAAATGGAAATCAAATGTGCTTTACCATTCCAAGCATTTAGTTTGGCCAGTTGTGTTATAAATTTCATTCAGCTTGTATCTCTACAACTAGTAAACTGATTTTCACAAAATAAGTTGCACTGGAAAGCCTCAAATGATGGCTATCCACATATATGTGAGATGTACAAAAGTAACAACAGATTACTGAGATATCAGACCATCAGTAAGTACAAAGTTTCATTGGCTATTATCTTAGGAATGACTAAACAGATTCTCTCAATCAAAGTTGCATTGGAAAGTACTTATCAAACTGTTTCTAATGATATATTATATATCATATAGAAATCAGTATTTATAGAGATATAAGCATATCAATGTAGTGACATAATTAATTACTTTCTAAAATTAGCCTAACATCTGCTATGACAGATAACAACCCCACCAGGTATGAGTTTTGATTGTGTGATAGAAACAGCTTGTATATAGACCATTACTATTTTGTATAAATATTTCTGTATTTGAGGATTAAACTTTAGACTTAACAACATCATTGACATCTGTATTGATTTTTATTATCATTGTCATCATTATTAAACTTCTGAATCACTCTTAAACCTCTGAGAGTATATCTAAGGTTCAGATATCACAAACAAGTAAGTAGTTCATTTTATAATAGATTGATTAATGTTATATGGCGGTGGAACATTAACAAACTCTTGCAGAGAGCATATGTTATTATTATTAATTGCTTCATGTTGTGGCAACCACTAGATACAAAGTCCAACGATCATACAACAAGCAAATCTCTTAAGGCAGATATCTAGTGGGGATTTTACAAGAGAACTCGACAAGGAGCCTCTTCTTAATTAGAGTCCTATTTATACAAATGGTTCATGGTCTGTGCTACTAATAAATAACCCTGCCCTTATGTCCATACTTCATCCTCATTCCTGCCTCATATCCTACTCAAGGCCATCATGTGTACTCCAGGTGTCCTGATGTCATCTTCCAGACCCTTCCATTAAGTTCTAGGCTTATGATGTCACATCATGTGACCTGTCATGTGACTTCCTTGTCATGTGCCTTTTTCATCGTCCTTCAAAAGAAAATAAAATTAAAGTAAAGTAAAATCAGAAAAATAAAAGAAAAGAGAATAAAAATTGTTAGTGTTTGAATGTCCCATAATACTTCACTCTTTTCTCATGGAGTAGGTATGCTGTTTATGGCTAGAACCTTACTAATTATATGTTATGCCCCTTTTTTAGAGCTATTATTAATTGTCTGCTTAACTGGTATACTATCCTTTTTTGTAGGCATAGCATATAAGAGAGCAATCTCTTCAATCTCGACTTGTTCACTTCAAAGAAGATTGTTGCTTTGGATTTTCATTCTCTTATAGTATGGAACGGAAGAAGCAGCTGAGTGCATAAAAGAGAAAACTAATCTTCTCCTAAAAATGTCAAAGTCAAAGTCCATATCTATATTGGATGGAATTTGAGCCATTGAATTGGTTGATAGAACTTTGATAGATGTAGAAAACAATATATTTGCTAATTCTTTTATAGGTGCTACCATACAAGACAGTGGTAAGAGAGAAAGAAGTGATATCACACTTTTCTTAGCTAAGTATAAATAAGAAAAGAGAAATGAAATGAAAACCAAGTTTAAGTTAAGGTTTAGGAAGATAAATTCTGGCCATTTTATATATGCTGCTCTTTATATATTACTTGTCTTATACTTCTTATTATATTGGTAGGTAATCATCAGTTGTTCACACTTTATTCAACTTATATTCCCACAACTAGTAGACTAATTTTCATGAACAATTACACTAGAAAGCCACAAATAAGAGCTATCTGCATATATAAGGAATATACAAAAGTAATATCAGATCACTGAGATATTAGACCATTAGTAACTATAGGTTTTATTATTATCTTAGGAATAGCTAGACAGATTTACATAATCTAACTTATATTGGAAATTGCTTATCAAACTGTTACTGGTGATATATGATATATATTGTATAGTGATCAGTATTTATAGAGATACAAGTATATTAATGTAGTGACATAATTAGTTATCTACTGAAATTAGCCTAACAGCTGCTATAACAACTATCAGCCCTATCAGATAGAGATAATAAGTAGTAATCATATGATAGTAACAGCTTGTATATAGACTATTTATAAGAGGACTGGCTTTTCTAAGACTTTTCTCTTTTGTTTTTTTAGCTGATGGATGTTCTATAATCCTTTTCCATATCTACACTCATCTGCTTATCTACTTTTCCATGCTCTGATTCTTTTCAAGATGTGTACTAATACTTCTAACCATCTGGATATATTGTTTAACTCTCTTTTCTAGCACTTCATTGTTCTTCTACAATGCTTTATAGTCTTCCAAAGTCTACTAGTATCATCCACATATCTGCTTATCTACTTTCCTATACTTTGGAAGTACTTACTAAGTACTTTACTAGAGTTCTCTTCTGATTTGGTTTCTTCATTCTAAACAGTTTTTGGTTACTTAAGTACTATTATTTCTTGCTTATGTAATTGGAATTCTGACACATTAGAATGAACCTGTTATTATATAGAGTAGTTATCATCTTTAGGAATTTTCATTTTGTTCTCTTAGAATTTCCTGGAGGTAAGTGTATAGTATTTCTTGGATAATAGACTTAGGATTTCCTGAAGATTTGAAGTACTTTGCTCTTCCACCCAGTTGCTCTAGCATTATTACATAATTATTATTTATTATTTATTATCATTATTCTCTTGAACTTTTAAGTCACTTCTAAACTTTTAAAAGTACATCTAAGGTTCAGATATCACAAACAAGTGAGTAGTGATACTGCACCATGATACTATATATTGTTTCTTCTAATATATTATTATGAACTGACTACTATTTTTTAATATTTCTTTACTAAGTATCTATATGAAGAGTTATATAACTATGGTCACATAACACATCACCTTATATAATATTATACAATTACCTAATAAGTTGTATGGATATAATCATATAATATAAAACTTAGTAAAATATTTTAAATAAATTATTATATTATCTTTACAGAATCTTTTATATTCTTTTATGTGTCATGTGATCACATGACTGAGACTGTGGCTGACTGTGACTAATGTGTAAAATTATATTAAACACTGACTTTAAGTTTCAAATAAGAAAGATAAATGAAAAATAAAATAAAATAAAAACAAAATTCACTGTTTTGACTTTGACATTATCTCTTCTAGAGAAAATAACTTCTATTTTTGCCAGTTCTTCTCCAACTTCTCAAAATATTCCTCTTTGAATTTTTCATTATCTAATTTATATAGTATCTTTGCTATATATTTCTTTGGCAACTTTTCTCTTCTAAAGTTTTGTTCTTCTACCATGTCTAATTTTTTTTGCCTTTTAACTTCTATACTCAGCCTTCTCTTAAACTCAGTTACTGTTTTTCTTGTATTTTTCAAGTCTTTCTTCTTCCATATATCATGTTCTGCTACAAACTCTTTTTATTTTATTAAGTACTTGACAATTTTTCTCATTGTATATTTTCTCTACTTCCTACTTTTCAACTCTGTCTACTTCTATTGGTTTTACTTCTTCTACTTTATGTTCTCCTATCAGTTCTCTGTATCTTACTACTCAACTGACATCCACAACCAGATAAATTCTTATCAAAGTTGGCAGTCTGTTAGATATGGTTCATACTTGAAGGTGAAAGTTCACAGAGTTGGCTTGGAAATACATAGAGTATAGGAACTTCATGTAATGAATTCAGTAATACAGACTTGTCAGAACAATCTTGGCCTCAACTTATGTATTGTGCCTCCTACAAGCTATATGGTCACAATTTCAGAGAATAGCCTTGTAAGGAGTTATAAAGAGAGAAGTAAAGTATGTTACTATTGACACTGGAGATTTAGTGTCAACTTTAGTCAATTATCAGGCTAACTATTATAAAGTGATTACTAGTCTTAAATACATAAAGTAACAAAAGGAGTAATTAAAACAGATCTCTAAGTGGATGTTTTAGTAGTGAAACACTAAATAAGAGTTTAGATTGGCAAGGAGAAAACTCCATAGAAAGTCTGAGTAATTTTGCAGAGTTTGAAGGAAATATTTAGGCAATGGAAATAAATAAAGATGACTATGGATTGACTCAAATAAAGCCAAATATCTGTAGAAATTTGATAGAATTAAGTCCATTATAAAGTACCAAACCACCAACAGAGTTTTGGACACAAATAAAGCCAAATAACCACAGAAATTTGTATTGAAGTTGGACATGTCTTAGACATGTTTCAGAGTTTGGAATATAACACAGTCTTAGTTTGACAGTATTAGGAAATATCATTTTTTCAATAATATATATTACTTTATTATCTTTCTTTTATACTTCTGCTTCTTTTCTTTCCTTGTCTGCTTGTCTCTTTATTTTTTTCTGTACTTTCTTTAATGTTACCCTAGCTTCTTCCTGAATCTTCTTTATTCTCTTTGCAAACTCTATCACTATTATGACATAAGCCTTTGAGTAAAGACAAAAGACTACTTTTATATTGAGTAACATAAAAGAATTCAATAGAGTTTCAAGTACAAATTAGTCTATCTTATATACTATATACTGTAGTCTGTGTGCACACTACAACTAACTTATTCTAAAGTATATATGCTTACTATAAGGCTAACATATTGTTGTTATGTTATATGATATCATCTGTTCTAGAATCTATGATCTTTTCTGTGTCATCTGATTGTGTGACAACACTGTGACAGGTGTCACATATCCATCATAATTTGTAAATTGTGTGACTATTACACATGACATTACGTTACACTTTTATCTAAGTTTCAAAATAATAATAATAAAGAAAAGAAAAAAAGAAAAGAAAAGAGAAATAAAATATAATCAAGTCTATCATTCACAATTCTGACAATCATCTTCTTTACTTTTTCTTTTCTCTTAATTTTTACTCCTATTCTTAACTTTCTTTTATAATTTGTTATAATTAGAGATACTTTAGTTGCTGAGTGAATGTTATTGTTTACTATAAACTCTGTTGTATTCAACTACTTCAGCTAATTCTTCTGTCTATGATCTACAAAGAACTACAAGTACTGTTCCAACTCTTAGTTCATATACCTTATCTGCCTATCTATTTGAGGGTAGAACACTGTTAACAACTTTGTTTTGATCTCTAACATATTGATCAACTCTTTATCAACTTTATCACCAACTGAGATCTTCTGTCTGATATTATATACTCTAACAATTTATGCAACTTCCACACATTATTTCTGAACAATCTTGCTAACTTTTCTGCTAACATTCTTTTTATTATTGCCATATTTTAGACAACCTATCAAATACAACCAAAATTGCATCTTTTCTTGTTACTAATAGTAGTTTTTTAATAAAATCTACTGTCAAATGTGTTCATAACTTCTATAATACTTTATTTACTATCAGTTTCCTTACTGGTACTTCTGTATAGTTATTTATTCTCTAGCACAGATCACATCCATCTACATATCTCCTCACATTCCTTATTACTCCTAGCCATCAACAGTTCCTTATCATCATCATCTATCTCTCTCTATGTTTTGCTACTAGCATATTATAGTGTAACCAGATAATCTCTACTCTCAGCTCTTTAATCTTTGGTGTATTGTTATATTTCTAATCTGGCCATATCTGTTCCAACCCACAGATAATATCTACCAATTCATTTGCACTTCCAAACCACTTCCAGTATAGATTCACTTTCTCTATTCTAAGTTAATCACTTCTCAGATATCCTTACTAGACTTCTGTCTATATCTGAGAACCATCTAGATCTAGAGTAACCTGCTTATAGTCTCCATTCTCCAGATAACTGTCTTAGGTGGAGTACTTAGTATATAAGCTAGTAGTCATACTGTAAACTCTCCTCCTAAAAATCAACCAAAACTAATACTAACTTCCAGTATTGGCAACAACATACCTCACTATCTTCTAGTAGAGCTTTTCTCCCTATAAGACCTTAAGTAAGACTTCTGAGATATATAACTAGTATAACTGGTAGAAGTACAGGATATAAGCTGAAGTCAAAAGGTATTCTACATCCATATTCCATATATCTAGATAATGTATACTTATTCATCTGTCTTTTGAGAACTTGCTATAGGTATTAGATAACAAAATATGAACTACATCTAACATAAATACATCTTCTCTTCCTCCAACACTAACACTCCTTCTATTTGTCATTTTTTGTTATTTTCTACCCTCACTTTCTAACCTGATTGTTATAATCTTAAGTTCAAAGAGTTAGACAGAAGAACAACTTTTAGATTGAGTAATTACAAGAGAACTTGATGGAGTTCTAAGTACAAACTAGTCTATCTTAGATACTACAGACTGTGGTCTGTATGCATACTATAACTACTCTACCCTAAAGTATATATACTTTCTATAAGGCCAACATATTATCACTATGCTATATGATCTCATTTGTTCCAGAACTTTCTATAATCTTCTCTGTGTTATGTGATCATGTGACTATTGTAACAGTGATATCATACTAAAAACCCTAACTCTAATTCAAAAATGAAATAAAATAGAATTAAAATTAAAAGGAAAAAGAAAATAATAGAATAAAATAAAGTCTATAGTTTGCAACTCTGACACTAATCTCCTATCTACTCAAACTATTTGCCTATATTATTATTGTTCCTAGTATATATTTCAAGGTAAAATTCTTGTATTAAGTAATACAAGAAAACTTAATGAAGTTTCTAGTACAAGCTAGTCTATCTTATATACTACAGACCATAGTCTGTGTACACACTATAACTAACCTATTCTAAAGTTCATGTGCTTTTTATAAGACTAACATGTTATTGCTATCTTATATAATGTTATTGATTTTAGAATTTTCTATAATTGTTTCTGTATTATGTAATTGTGTGACTTATGACTATGACAGGTATCATACCTTCATTATGCTTTGTAATGTGTGTGACTATTATATGTAATATTACATTACACTTCTTTGTCTAAGTTAAAATAAAGAAAAAGAGAGATAAAATCCAAAAATAAGATAAATAAAAATAAAAATAAAAAGAGAAATAAAATAAAATAGAAACCAAGTTCATTATTTATAACTCTGGCATATAAATCTACCTAATAAGTATGAATTATCTCTAACATTTCTTTTACTTTAGTTATCTCAGTTTTCTCTACTTCAGCCTCTACTGCTTCCTATATTCTTCCAATCAATCTCAGAATTGTGGCAAGTGAGCCATGGTATTTCCAAAATTACATTACATTTTTACCTTTTAATTACATCTATCTCTATTTACTTCTTATATCTCTTATAGAATATAGTTATTTCTACTGTATTTTCTATTAGTTTCTTCTTGTTAAATATTCTATCTACATTTGTTACATATATGAGTCTTTTTATTTTTAAAATTAAAGTCTTGTTTTCCTGCAAATTCTGAAATCATCACCAATACTATTACTCCATTATTTAATAATGCCTCTACTATTATTCTTTCCTGCATGCTAATTCTCTTAAGTCTAATTTTTACTATTACTTCTATCATTAAGTTCCTATTTAAGTTGTACTTGAACAATAAAATTTTCATTGTCCACTATTTTATTATAAAGTATGTCATAAACTTTATTCAACTTGTATCTTTACAACTAGTAGACTGATTCTTATAAACCAAGTTGTACTGAAAAGTTCCAAATGAGGGCTATTTATACATATGTGGGATTGTTATATGCTAGGTCCATCTGTTGGAAGATACATTCCTATAGTGATACTACCCTCTCAACATCCATGACATAAGCCCATTCTTTTTACAACATATCTCTATAACAGTAATGCAAACAATCTGGATATTTAGTCTTCTATGATAGGGATACTTCTATCTGACTCAGTCTTCCATAACAGAGTTCTTTTACTTTACTTCTGTCAGTGTCTCACTACTAAAATCTTTGCTTGGGGCAATAGAGGTTATACCACTGAAATTCCAAGTGTTAGAATTGAAAACAATAGACTTGGCCTCTATTTCATTTTCTTTCATTTTCCTTTTATTTTCTCTTATTTTGAAAGAATACAAGATGAAGAAGACAAAAAGCATGACACAGTCATATAAGTTGTATACTCACATAATATAGAGAAGAGTATGGAAGGTTCTAGAACAAGATGAAGTCATACCACATAGCAATGGCATGTTGGCCTTATAGATGAAGCATAGTCTTTAGGGTAGGATTAACTTAGTATAGGCCATTGCCAAAAGATATATAAAGTAGACTAGATTGTAGTAGGAATTCTATTGAGTTCTCCTATATTACTCAATACATGAGTAGTGTTGTAGCAACCACTCACTGGAACAGCACTCATAGTTTGCTTACTTCAGCAAAGCTCTAACCTGACTATCTTGCAGTAGGGATTACAAGAGAACTCAACAAGGAGCTCTCACTGCATTGCTCCTCTATTTATATAAATACAACATGGTCCATGCTACAATAATATCTACTGGCCCTTATATCCATGTGTCTACCTCATGTTCTATTACTAAGGCTACTATGCCATATACATATGTCTTGACATCATACTCTTAATCTTTACTGTACATATATGCACTATATATACACCATGAGGAACTATAGTCCCTTGACATCATCCCTAACCCTATCTTTGATCTAGACTCCTCTTAATCCTTCTAGACCATTAGTTCTTCCAGACTGTTCTAGACTCTGTCTCATGACTTTCTGGTCATGTACTCTTCCTCCATTGTAGACTAATAATAATACTATCTATCTATGTCCAGCTAACCCTAACCCTAGCCAAAGTCTGTCCACACTCTCGTCTTATAACAAGTAGTCTTCTATCCTAACTCTTGGGCCTAAGTCATAATATTAGAACTCAATTCCCTTTCTTAAGACTGTCCAATACAGGACTCTCTCTTACTTACTCTCTTACCATCTTCAACCAAAAGGTAACACTATCTTTTAGTCAAGAAGATATAGCCAGATCCTAGGCTTAAGAAGTACACTAGTTAGATAGGAGAAGTCTAGCTATTTGTTTGTATCAAAGCCTACTGATACACTTCAAATATATTACCTTGTGTGGATGTAATAGTAACTTTTTCTTGTATCAGCCTTATGCTACAGACTCCCTTGTGATCTGTCTATGCAGAGGAATAGCAGACATTTTTAAAACACTGCTTAGAGTAGAACATCTTTCTTAAGACAAAGTTGTGTAGATTTTACTAGGGCAGTAGTCAAAAAAGAAGTAGACAAGTAAAACATGTAGGCAGGACAAGAAGAGAGCCTGCTATCACATACTGAGATTTTGTCGTCAGAATATGAATTGGAAAGTGAGACTAGCACAGGTTCTGCTCTTCCTTTATACATATCATCACTACTAACACCACTACTACCATCATCAACAATACTCCCTTTGAGATACAAAATAAGTCAATCTGACTATTCAGCCATCATAAGATAGCTCTAGGAGCAAATAATAGTATTAATAAGACAGGTAGTGTTGTAGCAACCACTTGCTGGGATGGCACTTGTGATATACTGACTTCAGCAAAGCTCTCAGTAGGCTATCTAGTAGTGGGGATTACAAGAGAACTTGACAAGGAGCCCTCGCTGTATTGCTCCTCTATTTATATAACTTACAAGTGGTCCATGCTACAACAATATCTAACCGACCCTAAAGTCCATGCTGCTACCTCATGTCCATTACTTATCCTCCATGTGTCTTCCATAAGGCTACCATGCTTCCTACATGTGCCCTGACATCATACCTTTAATCTCCACTGTACATGTGCACACCATGTGTACACCATGAGGAACCTATGTTCCTTGACGTCATCTCCTAACCCTAACTCCATCTAGACTCTTCCCAATCCTTCTAGACCCTAAGTCCTTTCAGACTGCTCTAGACTCTATCACATGACTTCCAGGTCACATGCCTATCTTCCAACCCTATGTCTGTTGTAGACTAATAATTACCTAAGGTCCTAACCCTAACCCTAGCCAAAGTCTGTCCACACTCTCGTACTATAACAGGTAGCAAGGCTACAAGTATTTAATAGGACCTCATCAAAGATATCAGGTTTTGTAATGGCATGTAAATTGTATATAAGAATGAAGATGAGAGGAGTGGCAGTTGAAGAGCAAATTTAGTAGGTATTATTATATATGCAGGGGGGATCAGTGGATATTTAGAAGGAGAATATGTTAGAAGATTTAAAGGGGAAGTTATTAGAATACAAGATAGTAGGAGAATTTTTGGCAGAAATCAGGAAAGAGTTTAGAGGAGGAGAAGAGGAATCAGTAAAAGTAGCAGAGTTGAGAAGCTTAAAGCAAGAAGGAAAAACAATAGAGGAGTTTGTACAAGAATTCCAAAGAGCAGCTAGGAACAGTGGTTATAAAGGAAGGCTATTGGTAGAAGAGTTCAAAAGAGGAATGAATGGGGTAATTAGAAGAAGATTGATGGAGGCAGAATGACAGCTAGGCTCAATTGAGCAGTGGTATGACAGAGTAATTGCTCTATACAGAAATTGGAGAGAGAGTAAGAGGAAAGAAGAGAGGTTGAGAAGAAGGTAAGAATAGGAGGTACTAGCCCCTAGACAACAAGAGACATTTAGACAACAGATATCATAGCCTCAAGTGTGGCCAAGGAGACAAGAGATACCTCAACAAAGAGCTATAGAACTAGCCCCAGTAGAAAGAACGAACACAGTAATAATAAGGAACCAAGGGCAGGAGCAGAGGATGGGGCCATCAAGGAGGGACCCCTATGCTATGGAAATAGATAGAGGAAGGAATTGTTATAGCTGTGGAGGATTTGGCCATTTAGCACAGAATTGTAGAAGATAAAGTATGGACCAGAGAAGGAGGATAGAATATGAGAACACTCATAACAACAGACAAAGCAATTTAAATGAGAAAGGAGATTTAATAGTCCTCAATTAGATCTCAACAATAACAGATTCACAACACTCAGTAGAATAGTAGATAATATATTCTGTTGCAATCTGAACAATGAAAACCTACTAAGAGAAGTCACAGTGAAAATTGGGCTAGAAAGGGTTGATATACAAGAAGGAGTAATGGTAGAGGCACTATTGGACAGTGGGGTGACAGGATTGGTAATGAGCTCTGAATTTGCAAGGAAGCAGATGTCAGAATTGAAGATAATGGACTTAGTTTCTATTTTATTTTATCTTCTTTTATTTTTTTATTGAAGAGTAGAAGACAAAGAAGAAGTGTGACATTGTCACAGGTCACATGACACGGTCACAGAAGTCACATACTCATGTGACATAAGAGAATAATGAAGAAGATTCTAGAAAAATGATATCATAACAACATGTGTTCCACATGTTAGCCTTAAGGCAAACACATGGTCTTTAGGATAGGCTAGGGAAGTAGTAGCACAAACCATCATAGTTTAGTATATAAGATAGATGTCTTGTACTTAGGAACTCTATTGAGTTCTCTTGTGTTACTCAATATAAGAATATGTCTTTTACTCAACACAGAGTCTAAGTTATAACACTAGAACTCAATACCTACTCCAAAGACTGCTCAACACTGAGCTCTCTTTTCTCTACTCATCTTTGACCAAAAGAGCAACACTGCTCTTTAGTTAAGAAGATACAGCTGGACCCTAGGCTTAAGAGGTATATTAGTTAGGCAGGAGAAGCCTAGCTGTTTGATTGCATTAAAGCCCACTGGTGCACTTCAGACATATCACCTTGTGTGGACATATTATATAAACTCCTTCTTATATCAACCTTGTGCTACAAGTCCACTTGTGACTTGTCTACACAGAGGAATAACAGTAGTCTCTAAGATGCTGTTTAGAGTAGAACAGTTTTCTCAAACCAAAATCATTTAGTTTTAGTAGTTGGTAAAGAGAAGTAGCCAGTAGATGGTGTAAGGAGGGACAAGAAGAGGGCTCTCTAACACCTACTGAGATTTCCTCAAGTTCAGAATATAAATCAAAGGACAAGACTAGCACTGGTTCTATACTTTCTCTATATATGTCACCACTATTACCATCATCAACAGTATCCCCTTCTAGATATGAAATGAGTCAACCTGACTATCCAGCCATTATAAGGCAGCTCCAGGAGCAAATCATAGCATTAACGATACAAGTAGAAGGAGGAGCAGAGAGGATGGTAGTGAATACTGAAGTGGTGAGGCTACAAGTGTTTGATGGGATCTCATCCAAGGTCTCAGGCTTTGTGACAGCATGCAGATTATATCTGAGGATAAAGATGAGGGAAGCAGCAGTGGAAGAGCAAATTCAGTGAATATTATCATATGTGCAGGGAGAATCAGCAGACATCTAGAAGGAGAACATATTGAAGAATTTGGAAGCAGGAATGTTAGAATACGAAACAGTAGGAGAATTCCTGACAGATATTAGGAAAGAGTTCAGAGGGGGAGATGAGGTGGTGGTAAAAGTGGCAGAACTAAAGAGACTGAAGCAAGAAGGAAAGACAATAGAAGAATTCATACAGGAGTTTCAAAGAGTGGTAAGAGAAAGTGGGTATGAGGGGAGACTACTAGTGGAAGAATTCAAGAGGGGAATGAGTGGGGTGATTAAAAGAAAGTTGATGAAGGCAGAAAGACCTCTAATGAGCATAGAATAGTAGTACAAATATACCACTAACTTAGACAGACATTGGAGAGAAAGTAGAAGAGAGGAAGAGAGGATAAAAGGTAAAAAGAAGTAGGGGATGATACCAGCACCAAGACAAGTAGCATGGCCCCAAGTATGGCCAAGGAGACAAGAAGTGCCTCAACAGCAGATATTCATAAAGTCTGCTTCAATGGAAGGAGTAGAAAGAACAAATGTGGTGGTGATAAGAAACCAAAAACAAGAATAGAGAATGAGGCTGCCAAAAAGGGACCCCAATGCAATAGAAGTAGACAAGGAAAGGAATTGTTACACTTGCAGTAGATTTGGGCACATTGTTATGATCCAAAGTTCTTAGAGTCAGACAATAGAACAACTCTTGTATGAAGTAACATAAGAGAACTCGATAGAGAACTCTTTTTACAAATTAGTCTACCGTATATAGTCCTACAGATGGTCCATGCTAAGTGTTGTGCACCCTACCCTAAACAACCATGTGTAGTCCATGAGGTCAATATATTGTTGTAGACACAAGCCCTTAGAGTTGGACAAGTGAATAAACCTTATACCGGGTTGATACAAGAGAACTCGATAAGGAGCTCCTACTCTATCTACCACTATATATATGAAACTATCCTGGTCCGTGCTACAACATTATATGTCCGACCCTAAAGTCCATACCTCTACCTCATGTCCATTACTCATCCACCATGCATCTTCCATAAGGCTACCATGCTTCCTACATGTGCCTTGACGTCATACTCTTAATCTCCGTTGTACATGTGCACACCATGTGTACACCATGAGGAACCCATGTCCCTTGACGTCACTCCTAACCCTATCTCCAACTCTAGACTCTTCCCGATCCTTCTAGACCCTAAGTCCTTCCAGACCGCTCTAGA
>JAJOHK020000516.1:0-24353 GCA_022457215.2 Leucocoprinus gongylophorus | reverse complement strand
TTCTTTTTGTTAAATAAGTATATAAAAGATTGAATATACTTTGGTAAATCTTCTGGATTTATTAGATCTGGTTTCTTTTTTTATTTTCTAGCATCCTCTATCCATTTCTTCTATTGGCATAATTCATCTTGTCTTTGATTTAAATGCTATATTCTACATTCTTTTGGATATCTTGTAAACTATATTATTCCTTTGTTCTAATTAAATTCTAGATTATGTTTGACCAATTAGTCATATTCTAGAAACATATTTATGCTATTTAAGTCTATTACTACTATGTTAATGTTTTCTATATGTCTGTTTATTTCCAGTTCTAATAATGCAAATCAAATTACTCTATGATTTCCACTTTTGGATCTATCTGCATTAAAAGTGTTAAATAGTCTAGGTAATTTTAATCCACATCACTGGTTGTTTATTTATACCTATATAAGTACATCTTGAATAAATTAGTGTCTTGAGCCATAGTTTTTTTAATTTAATATCTTTACATTTTTTTATATGCTGAGTTCTCTTTTTTTGTTATTTCTTCAATGAGAAATAATATATTAATTCTTTAGAAAATCACTATATACAAAGATTTATCAGACTATGCTTTTTCTAAACCTTCAACAAAACCTGTTTCTCTGTCATAGTCCTCTTTGTCCTCATTTTCTGAGTCTTTCTATATACTTCTGGTCCTTATCTTCTGTCCTGTCTTACAATTCTTTACAAGATGTCCTACTTTGTTATATTTACAACACTTCTTAGTCTCTCTTTATTTCTTTGGCTTTCTACAATCTTTTGCCATGTATTTATATATGTTACAATTGAAGCATCAAGACTTTCTTTCTTTGTCATAGTTGTCTTTGGCCTTTTCTATATCTATGGGCAATCCTTTTCTTCTGTAAATAATTCCTAATTCTGTTCTATGATCTTATCTTCATTTTGTATATTTATATCCTTTCCTGGCTAATATTATTGCTACCTTCCACTTCTTGAGTGATTCTAGTGCTACAATGGATGGATACCCTAATATTTTCTTAATAATGTTACTCCTGGCATTCTTGTTAGAAGGTTTTGATTTTTTATTTAGTATCTGCTACTTTGATTTTATTACTAAATACTGTTTTGATTTCTTCAACAAATTTATTCCAATCCTGGATATCATTATAGTCTTCTATTGGGTCAATTTTCTGTGCATAAATACCAGCTATGCTTTCTCTAACTCAGGTTAATATTGTGGTAATCTTATTTTTTGTTGCTCTTGAGGAATAATCACATATTCCTTTATCAATTTTTGAATTTCATCTAGTCTCTATCAAACTATTCTAGGTCTGGAATCATACTTTTTGGTACTACTGTCTATGTGAGTTCTTTTGAAACTGCTGGTGTTATTAACATGTTATTTGATACTATCTCTATTGTTTTGTTTTTATATGAGACATTTTCTTCAGTAATTCTTAATAACTCTTCTAGTGCCTCAATACCTGTGGCTTTCTGTCTAGTTCTGTATATCTTGTCTGTTCAGTGGCCTAACTACAATTCTATGTTGATGTTTCTTCAATAGTCTAACTGTCATGATATTTCAGTGGCCTAACCATAATACATACTCTTTTTGCAAGATAAGCTTGATGATGTTTTCCCAAATGTTATATTTCTAAGCTTGGCTTAGATTGTAACTTAGACAAAGACTTGAGTAAGAGAAGAGAAATGATCAATTGGTAAAGTGTAAAAATATAGTATTTTTTAGAATTGTAAGAAGTGGACTTAGTTTTTTCTATTTTTCTTTTCTCATTTTCATTTTTCTATTTTTAGAACTTAGGGTTAGGGTTAGTGATGACATCACTGGGTCACACATCAACCACAGCAGATAATATGGTGACAGTAACAGTGACAAGTCACATGATGCGTGGAAAGACATAGAACATTCTGGAAGGAATGATGTCATACAATGTGTGATATATATGTTGACCTTAAGACATACACATGGTTATTTAGAGTAGGCTAGAAATAGCTTGCATAGACTATTAGGTATTTGTATATAAGGTAGACAGTCCTGTACAGAGTTCTCTATTAAGTTCTCTTGTGTTAACCCAATACAAGATTCTTCTTATTGACCCACTCTAAGGTTTAAGGGCTTGAGTTTGTAACAGTATTATATCTACAACTATATATACCTATTAACTATAAGAAAATAATATAAGTGTTCTTGAGAAAAAAATATAAAGTCAGTAAGCAAAGTATAAGGAAACCTTTACTACTATATAAGATACTAACTAATTGTTATATGCAAGTCCACTCATCTGGAAATTACATCTTTGTAGTAATATTGTCTCCTAATTATACAAGCCCACCTTCTATGGCAGCCACCTTTCTTGCAACACACCTTATGGCAATGCTGTAACTATCTGGGTATTCCATCTTCCATAGTGGAGATACTTCTATTCAGCTCAGTCTTCTATAACAGAGTTACTTCTATCAGTATCTCAATACTGAAATCTTTACTCAGATAATAGGGGCTATATTACTGAAATTCTGAGTATTTCCTATAGTAGGAACTCATATATAAGACTAGTAGTTACACTGTAATTCACTAGTCTGATAATCGATGAAGATAAACTCTGATTGAACTCAATTTCCAGTGTTTAATGGTGACATACTAAATCAGCACTCACTCCTATCTCAGACTTCTTCTTATTCTCTGAAATTGCAACCATGTGGCAGACAGATAGCATAGCACAAAAGCTAAAGCCAAGGTCATTCAACAAGTCTGCACATCTTCAAGCCCATCTTGTAGACTTTTGCTCCCAGTGTGAACTGTGCCTGACACTAATACTATATGAGAATGATATAAGATATAGTAATTATAAGTTAGAAGAGAACAAAACTCTAACAAATACCCAAGTCATGGAAAATATGAGATAAATACTTGTAGAACATGAGATAGTGATTATAACAAAAATGGAGATAATACTTATTGGATGTTATAGAAAAGTTGAAAGTATGGACCAATCATGAAAATCTCAAGTATTTTAGAGAATTATATAAATTCAATAGACAATAAGCAAGATAGTATCTCAAGTTATGAGACTGATTTTATATTGTGACATATTACAGAGTTAATGAATACTAGAGCAGATATATTATCTAGGAAAGATCAAGTAAATACTAAAAAAAAGACAACAAAAATATCAAGATGCTCAAAAATAAACTATAAAAAAGAAGATAAGTTACAGAAGTAGAAATAACAGTGTTTAGAGAGAAAAAAGAAGTAGAAAAAACTATGTTATTGAAATAAATTCAGAAGAATAATATAATGGAATAAGAAGTACAAAGAAAATTAGAGAAAGATGATGGTCAAACATAGAAAGACAATAGAGTGGTATATATAGATGAAAAATCTATGTTTCCAACAACTTGAAAATTTAAAAACAAATCTTACAGAAAAATTATAATCTAGCAAACATAAAATAATAAAGAATACTTAAGTTAATCAAGATGAATTATTAGTGGCCAGAAATATAAAATAATATATTCAAGAATACCAAAAATGTTAACAGAACAAAGTTCAGCATATAAAGAAGGTAAAAAAACTTCATACATTGAAGATTTCCTAAGAATTATAACAAAAAATTAGTATCAACATTATAGGACCACTTCTAAGATCAAATAACAAGAATGCAATAATAGTTGTAGTGAATCAATTCATAAAGATGATCAGACTCAAGACAACAACAACAACAACAGTATTATCTAAGGAAATAGCTAGAATTTACTGAGATGACATATAGAAAATGTACAAAGTTCCAAAGAAAATTCTCAGTAATACAAGACTCCAATTTGCCTTATGATTTATAGAAGATTTATATAAGGTACTAGAAATGAAACACTGTCAATAGTATATTACTATCAAACAGATAAACAAATAGAAAGAATCAACCAGGAATTTAAAGTATTTCTGTAGTATTATATCAATTATTAACAAAACAATTGGACAAAATAATTATTAGTAGCAAAACTCCAGTATAATAGCAAGAAATGCTCAGCTACAGAGTATATGCCATTTGAACTTAATTTTGAAAAATACCCATAAAAAAAAATCTAACAATAAAAATAAAGCTATTAAAACTGGAGACTTTTCTTATGTTAAATATAGTTTACACTTGAAGATAAAAGTCTGTGGAGTTAGCTTGGACATGCACAGAGTGTAGAAAATTCATGCAATGAGCTCAGTGATGTAAACTTATCAAACTGATCTTGGTCTCAACTTATGTATTGTGTCTTCTACAGGCCACATGGTTGCAATTTCAGAGAATGATTTTATAAGAAGTTATAAAAAGAGAAGTAAAGTACATTGCTATTAATACTGGAGATTTAGTGTCAACTTTAGTCAATTATTAGGCTAGCTATTACAAAGTAGTCACTAGCCTTAAATACATAATATAGCAAAAGAAGTAACTAAAACAGATCTCTGAGCAAGTGTTTTATTAGTAAAACACTACATAGAAGTTCAGATTTGGAGAGGGAAAAACTCTGTGTAAAGTCTGAGTAAATTTGTAGAGTTTGAAGAAGATAATTAGGTAGTAGACACAGATGAATATGACTATAGATTTTGACTCAAATAAAGTGGAATAACCACAGACTTTTAATGGAATTAAGTCCATTATAAAGTACCAAACTACCAATGGAGTTTTGTGTACAAATAAGGCCAAAATAACTGCAGGGATTTGATATTATATTGAAGTTAAATATGTTTCAGACATATTTCAGAGTTTGGGATATGATATCTTAAGAAACTACAAAAAAGTTGGAAAATAGCAAACTTATCTATGAAAAAGACAATAAAAGCAATAAGAAAGTAGTTTGACAAGAAAAGATGAAACCCTTAGGAGTTGAAGCAAGAAAACAATATGTGACTGGAAGCAAAAAATATCCAGTCAAAATAACTTTTAAAGAAGTTAGGCCAAAAATATTATAGACTATTCAAGATTATAAAGAAAATTGAACAAGGAGTATTCCAACTAGAACTACTAGAAGGATGAGCAATACACAATATGTTTAATGAAGATCTGCTAACATGATACAAAGAGCCCAAATTCAAGGGACAATACATGGATCCAGTACCACCACCTGATATTATTAATAAGAAAGAAGAATATAAAGTAGAAGAAGTACAAGGATATCAAAACAAGGCAGAGGTACACAATTCTTGATGCATTAGAAAGAGTATGAAAATAAATATGATCAATGGATAGCTGAAACAGGATTACCACATGTTCAACAGACAATTCAAGACTATTGAATAAAGCTTTTGAGATGAAATCTATAAAAGAAAGGAACAAAACTCCAAATCAACATCTCAAAGTATACCAAGTACTTGAGAAACCAACATGTCTTATAAATTTACAACTGTCTCTACCTTTTTTAACCTATATATTCCTTACACTGTAAAGAACCTTGATCTTATTATATAGCTTGATCACAAGAAAAAAGACTAGACAAGAAAATACCATAAGCTCATTAAAGGCATATAAAACCATAATATTATGAGTAGGAGAAGAACACAAATTACAACTAGAAGAAAATACATATGGAATCTTCAAAGGACTATGTAACATTCTGTATGAAGGCATAAAACAACAAGCACATCATATCCAAGTCTTATTGAATTGAGCTAGTATAAATGAAAAGAGGTTACAACAGTTGACAAATATATAGAAACACTTTAAGAAGCATATTAAGACACCATCATATCTCAAGGCAAAGGAAAACAAAGAGAAGGAGTCATTTAGGAAGAAGAGATATAATTATACTCATCATTATCACTATCTATACTAAGTAGACCATCAACTCCAGAACTAGTTCTCTTATAAGAAGAAATTGACAATCTGGAGAACTCATTGAAAAAATTGAAATCTCTAATGAATGTGATGCAATTTTTACTATTCACCTATTACAAATACATTTGACCTGATGAGGAAAAGAATATACAATATTAAAATGAAATCAATAATATATTTTATAGAACAAAAATATAATGTAGATACAAGTTGACAAAGATTACTATTTATACTAGAAGACTACTACACAAACCTTTATTTATATCTCATATGATGAATATGATGCTTATTATTGGACTAACTAAGAATTTGGTAGCTATATATGCATTTAGAGATTTGATATTGATAGAATAGAAAGTTTATAAGAATATGAACATTAAAACAAGGGTATTTTTACAAACAATTTTATCTAACATTTAACAGATGTTCATCTCATATCTAACAGATCTTGGATATGTATTGGAGTTTGTTTCACTTTATAACTCTTCCTTGTGGTGATAATATCTTTCTAAAATCTCAGTGAAAGCCTATCTTTTATGATGGTCCCACTTCTTGCAACATGTTCCTATGGCAGTGATGTAATATCTAGACCTCTCAAGTACTTAGTCTTCTATGATAGAGATACTCTTATCAAGCTTAGTCTTTTATAGCAGAGTTTCCCAATCTAGTCTCTTTTAGCATTTTATCACTACATCATATTAGTATTTAATCTCCTTCAGACTTTGTTTCAATTCTCTCAAGTTATAACTATATAGTATATAGACAATATAGTATTACATTCTGTTTTGGCCATCCCAAACCATGGATAAACACTTACTCTCTTATTCATACTCCCCAATATCTTTTAGTACAGATTATTTCTCTTCATTCCCCCTTAGATATTATTGCTAGTTCTTTGTCAAACTCCATAGACTCCTGTTCCTGACATCTGAAGATCACTACAAACTAGGGTAACTTGCTTAACAGTCTCCACTAAAGAGGCTAATTATCTCTAAGGTTTCTGACTTGTATAATCCAACCTACCTAAACATTTTTGCCTATTCCTAGCCTAAGTATTGTCTCTGTGAACAATGATTCTAATTGAAAAGATGCTTCTACTACTAATACTACTAATCATCCTAATAATTATCATAATTCTTCTACTTACTTACAATCAAAACCTCAGTACAGCAATAATTCAACTAATGAAAAATTGGCTGACATCCTTGGTTGTATTACTGAATCACTTAATGCTAATTAGATTTCTGGTCCCAACTCTAATTCAAGAAGAACTAAAGCCTACATCTCTGATACTTTTAGTAGTGCTGAGCCTAACAAGCTCAATAATTTTCTGTTCTAATGTTGTCTTTGTTTCTATGCAAAATCTATACAATTCAATATAGACATTGTAAAAATCAACTTTGTAATAAATTATCTCTCTAGAATCATTTAAGACCAGTTTAAGGTAGATCTCAACTAGGAAAACTAGAATATCCTGTAAGACTTGCTCTCCAACTAAAACTTATTTGTTAACAAGCTACATTGGCATTTTAGTCTCTCAAATCTTATTAGTAAAGTGACTAATATATTGAATAATCTCCACATGAAGCTTAATGACAAGATCTCTACTTACAATATGGATTTCATGTGCTATGTCTCCTAATTAGGTTGGGAAAATGCTATTGCTATTACTAAAGACACCCTAATTGAATTCAGAATTCTATTTCTATCTAGGAACAAGGCAAACATATCTCATTCCAAGACATATATATATTAGTAATAACTATTGATTACTGCTACTAAAAGTACAACTGTGAATGCTATTATGCAAGATATGCAGAAAAAAAGACTCTTAAGTTTTACTCTCAGAAGCAAGATAAGGCTTCCTTTGCTAGCAATACTATGGGTTTTCAAAGCAAATACATTACTAGTAGCCTTATTTGCTAAATTGTTATCTTCTAAGACATTAAATTTCTTGTTTCCAACTTTCAAGAAATAGTTTAATTCTCTGCAGGTGAATTTCTTTTCTAAACTGACCAATAATAGCAAGTTGATTAGTAATGAGTACAAGAAATTCCTCAAAAACAATCTATATCTCTATTATAGTATAAGCCAGACTTTTGTCTCAAGAAGTAGACTACAGTTACTCCTAAAGACTATAGTACTTCAGTAACTATTAATAATTTTGTAGTTTCTTCTGAGAAGTCCTTGAAAAAATAGAGAGCAACTTCTAAAACTCTACACTGACTAAGAGCTGTATTGAACTTCTCTATATAGCAACAAGTCTTATCTGACTCAATGTATCTACTCTTTCTGATATCTACTCTCTCTTTATTTCTCTTAATCCTTGATTAGGATCATTTTAATAAAACTCTGTTTTGAGCTTTAGTTGATTCCAGATCTACTTATTACTTTGTAAACTTGAAATTCATGAATATTCACAATCTGAAGATATCCACAATCTTGCCAGTTATTCTCTGTTTATTTGATGGCTCATCAAACAGTACTATTTCTAGATTTGCTACTTTATCTGTAATTTTCCTCTTTAGTGACTATATAATTCTGAACTTCTATATCATTCTACTTGATTTTTTTTTACTCTTTAGTCCTTGGATATACCTGGTTTATCCAACACAATCCACTGATTAACTGAGTAAATAGGTTAATAAACTTTTATCCATCTTTGTAGGAAAATATTATTCTCTTTCTCACATTATGGCTAATATACTATTGATTGACTCAATGATTAGCTATACTATGTGTTAACAGTATGCAAAATCAGTTAGCACCTCATATAATAGTAGAAGCTTTTTCATGTCTTATTAACTCAATTTCTTATTTTCAACATATATATTTTTCATAGTCATTAAGTATATATAGCTTTAGATACTCTCTTGTATCCTTACACTTTACTAATTGATTATATCCCCTTCTCTACTCAAGTCTTTGCCTAAGTTGCAACTTAAGCCAAGCTAAAGGTCATAATAAAAATCAATATATGTAGTCATTATTCTAGAATCTTCTATATCTTTCTGTAATATGTGATTGTGTGACCATGACTTGTGACAGTTTTGTAACAATCACATATGATGTCATGCTAACTCTAACTCTAAGTTTAGAATAAGAAAATAAAATAATAGAAAATAGAAGCAAAAAGAAATGAAAATAAATAGAGTTTACTGTTTTCAACTCTAACAAACTTCATCATCTCTTGATGAGTCTTTGTAATTATTGGACCCTATGGTTTCTATATTTATATCTGAAACCTATATATTTACTTCTTATTATGATAACTACTAATCAAGATAATGTTATATACCAAGTCCACCCATTTAAAAGATGCATTCTCACAGTGATATTACCCTCTCAACATCTATGATACAAGCCCATCTTCTGTGATAGCTATTCTTTTCACAATACATCTCTGTAATAGTAATGCAACAATCCAAATATCTAGTCTTCTATGATAGGAATACTTCTATCTGACTTGGTCTTCTATAGTAGAGTCCTCCTACCTTACTTCTGTTAGTGTCTTACCACTGAAATCTCTGCTCAGAGTGATACACTGAAACCCTGAGCATTTTTTATATCTTCTACTTGTATATAAAACTAGTAGTTATACTATAATTTACTAGTCTGATAAATGGCAAAGATAATTCTTATTGAACTTAATCTCTAGTGTTCAACAGCAACATACCAATCAGTACTTACTCTTATCTCAGACTTCATCCATTCATCTAAAGTTGTGACCACATAGCAGATAGACAGCATAGCATATAAGCTAAAGCCAAAATTATTCCTATTGTGGCAACTACTAGTCAAAAGACCAATAGTAACACAAGCAATAAATCTCAAGGCAGATATCAAGTGGGGATCACAAGAAAACTCAACAAGGAGTTCCTGATGCATTCCTATACTATTTATACAAAAGTCCTTATGTTCTGTGCTAACAATAAATAGTCCTATTCTAATATCTATATTGTTATAAACTAAGGTTCTTAGGGCTGAACAATATAACAACTCTTGTATATGAGTAACACAAGAGAACTCAATAGAGAACTTTTCTACAAACTAGTCTACCTTATATAGTCCTACTAATGGTCTGTGCTAACTACTGTGCACCCTACCCTAAACAACCATGTATAGTCCATGAGGCCAACATATGGTATCCATGTTGTATGACGTTATCTGTTCTGGATCCTTCTACTTTGTTCTTTGTGTCTTGTGACCTAACTCTAACCCTATGTTCTAAAAATAGAAAAATAAGAAAATAAAATGAAATGAAAATGAAAATGAAAGATAAAATAGAGAAAAAATAAGTCCACCATTTGTGAACTTGACATATATATATCAATCTTATATCTTCTATAAGGATACTATACTATATACATGTACTCTAATGTAATTCTTCTAGTTCTTTCTCCTAGAGTCTAGGTCTATGACTTCACATCATGTGACATATCATGTAACTGCAGTCACATGCCTCTTCATTATCAAAAAAAAGAAAAAGAAAAAGAAAAAAAAATCAAATATAAGTTTGTATTACTAAGTATAAAGTTTACATATTCTACATATCTCTAAGTTAATCCTATAAATTTTATTCCTCAGTATGAACTGTACCTGATAGATGGTTAATATACTATTATAATCTTATAGAGCAAAAGTCCTATAAAGATTCTTCTTCTAGATTCTAGACCTATAATATCATTGTTATGTAATATGTTATGTGACTGCAGTCATATATCTCTTCATCATCTAAGAAAACAAAATAAATAGAAAAGAAAAGAAATAAAAAAATCAAATCAAAGAAAATCAAAATAAAATATAAGGATTCAAGTGTACCATAACACTTCTGAGTGATTTAATATTACTATCATTGGTACTGTAGCATTCTTGTATATATTGAAACTTCTAAACTTTAACAAGTTTCAACTCTATCTTTACTTTTTAGATATCTAGACCAATTTCACATAACTTATGGAGACTTCCAGTCTCTTAAATGTTTCTTCTGAATACTATAAACTTACTGATATGTTCAGCAAAGCCAAAGCTAAAGTTTTTGCTCCTCATTATCTCTATAACCTCAAAACCAACTTGGAAGAGAGTATTCAACCTCTAGTTGGTCCTATATACTCTCTTTTAGTGTCTGAATAAGAAATTCTCATGAAATTCATTAAGAAAATCCTTAATAAGAGTTTTACACAACCAACTTCATCTTTATATAGTATACTAGTCTTATTCATCAAGAAAAAAGATAGTTTACTATGTCTCTATGTTAACTTTCATAGTTTTGATTATATCTCAAAGAAGAATTGTTATTTACTCTCTTATATCCCTGATCTACTAAACTCATCTCATAAAGCTCAAGTATATACTAAGATAGATTTTCACTATGCTTACTGTTAGGATGACTGGGTAAAAGAGTAGAGTACTTCAAATCTCTAGGAAATCCTAAGTTTATTACTTAAGAAATACTGATTATATATTCATTTTCAGAAAATCTTTAGAGAATAGAATGAAGATAACAACTACTCTATATAATAACAGGTCTATTCTAATATATCAGAATTCTGTTTACATAAGTAGGAAATAATAATACTTAAGTGATTAAGAATAGTTTAGAATGAAAAGACTAAATTAGAAGAGTACTGGAGTGTGGGAAACCAGATGACAATAGCAAACTATAGAAGACTACAGAGTATTATGGAAGAATGAGGAAATATATGAAAGAGAAGTTAAATGACATATTTAAATGGTTAGAAATATTTATATATAGCTTAAAGAGGTCTATAGTATGGGAAAACAGATTAGCAGATGGGTGTGGATACTAGAAAGGGTTACAGAACATGGATCAGCTGGAAAATACAAAAGAGAAAAGTCTTGGAAGAGCAAGTCTCCTTACACTTATGACTTGATATATATTTGTTATAAACTTTATTCAACTTGTATCTCCACAACTAGTAGACTAATTCTTATAAACTAAGTTAGACTGGAAAACCCCAAATAAGAGCTATTTGTATATATATGGGATGTACAAAAGTGACAATAGATTACTGAGATATCAGATTATCAGTAACTACAAGTTTTATTGGCTATTATCTCAGGAATAACTAAACAGATTTCCACAATCAAACTTATGTTAGAAAGCACTTATCAAACTATCTCTAATGATATATCATACATCATATAAAGATCAGTATTTATAAAGATACAAGTATATCAATATAGTAATATAAGAGTTATCTTCTAAAATTAGCCTAATATTTGCTATGACAGATGACAGTCCTAACTAGGTACAAGTTTTGATCATGTAATAGAAATAGCTTGTATACAGACTCTTACTATTTTATATAAATACTTCTATGTTTAAGAATATCAATTATCATTCATCAATTAACATTTGTATTGATCTTCATTGTCATTGTCATTATTATTGAACTTCTGAGTCACTTCTAAACTTTTGAGAGTACACCCAAGGTTTAAATATTACATGGATTATTTGAATGATTTGTAATACTCTTTGATCTGACTAACACTTCTATGGCCTTTTAGTGATTCATGAACAACCTCTTTTCTGATCTTTTAAATATTTGTGTTGTAATCTATTTGGATAATATACTTATCTACTCCAATAACATGTCCAAACATCACTAGTATATCAAGAAAGATATCTCCACAAAGCTGGTTTTTATGTCAAAGTAGAGAAATGCAAGTTTTATTCTAAGTTGGTAGAGTATATAGAATATATCCTTTCTCCTTCTGATCTCACTATGTCTAATGATAAAATAAAGATAATTCAAGACTAGCAAGAGCCCAAGAAGGTTAAGGACATTCAGTCTTTCTTAGGTTTCTTCAATTATTGCTGCTGGTTTATCTTCAATTACTTAGACATCATTATTTTATTGATCTGTTTCATTTGGAAGGACATTTCCTGGAAGTTTGATATCTTCTATTGTGGTACTTTCAACTCCTTAAAGAAGACATTCATCTTTACACCCATTCTTACACACCGAATCTTCAATGCTTAGCTCATTATGGATATTAACTCCTTATTAAATTTTCTATACTCTATTGAATAGAGCTATCTCTGCTCTTGCTTTTAGTTTTCCTCCACAATTATTGCCAATTGGTACCAAAGTATAAGAAGACTAGATACTAAACTCCATAAAGTTTCTAATTCTCCTTAATCAACAATTCCTGAACACTATAGAGTTCATCAAGTTAGTATCACTGCTTCTTATCAACATTGTTCTGTCCCATTTATCATTTCTGTCAACCTTTTCTCTTTTCTAGTTAACCTTCTAGATACTTTCATTAAAATTTCTAACCATATAGATGCAATTATTTTTTTGTTATGCTAGCATTGTTCTGCCAGATTGGAATATACTCAAATAGTATTCAGAATAGCTGTTATCTTCAGAAGATTTCATTCTATTCTCTTAGGATTCTTCTAGAGTACAAACTCTATTAAACTTTATAGACTTTGCTTAGTATAAAGAGCTATGATAGTTATTACTTTGTGAGCCATTGATTGTATCATATGCTCCTAGAGGCTTATTCTAGAAGAAGCAGTTAGTAATAATAGGCCATTTTTGTTATAGTAACCACTTAGCTGGAATGACTTATAGACATAAGTAGCTACTCAGTAAGTAAGTCTTATGGGATTTTACAAGAGAAACTTGACAAGGAGTCCTTGTTATATTATAAGGACAACATGCTTTTACTATAAGTTCTTAATGTTATTTTTCTAGCACATTCTCTCTTCTTTTATATTATGTGATCATGAACCATGTAGATTGTTATGTATTTTGTGAACTTCTATCATGTGATGAATCATGTGCTATTGTCATATGTTTCTCTACTGTTGAAAGATCAAGTCAAAGAAAATAAAGAATAAGAAAATAAAATCAAAATAAAATATTAGAGTTTAGAGTATACTATAACAATTGTGTTCAAAACAAAAAAACTTTCTTCCTAGGCAAATAAGCTCAGACAACTTGTTTTTTCCAATATGGGTACAGATTCCATTATCTTTACTAACTATTGTTCTAATGAAAAGTATTTGAGAAAGAAACTTCTAAATTAAGTACTTTTTTTAAGAAGATTACACTATTTCTCTGTATATACATTCACAATAAAGCTTTAGTATAAGATATCTAAGTAGAGTTTACAAAAAAAACACTGCCCACTAGTAAGTTCATCTAAATCCAAGCCTAGGCTTAGTTTATACTATTTAAAGCCAATTCTGTTCTAACTAGCTAGTGTTTTTTTATGTCTAGAGTTTGGCTTATTAAGAGTGATGAAAAGTCATAATGACCACTTGTCAAAAATAGTAAAGAATAAGAAAAATAATAGCATCTTAATAAGAGGCTGCTTAAAACTGTTAAGCTTTACTATTACACAACCACAAATTGTAATGATCATAGATGTCAAGTTCACAAACGGTAGACTTAGTTTTTCTCTATTTTACTTTTCATTTTTATTTTCATTCTGTTTTATTTTTCTATTTTCTATTTTTAGAACACCTAGGGTTAGGGTTGATCGGTCACACTGTCACATAGTCACAAGACAGATCACAAGACTTGGGAGAATTTAGTAGAAGATTTAAGAACAGATAACATTATACAACATGGACACCACATGTTAGCCTCATGAACTACACATGGTTGTTTAGGGTAGGGTGCACAGTAGTTAGCACAGACCATTGGTAGGACTATATAAGGTAGACTAGTTTGTAGAAGAGTTCTCTATCAAGTTCTCTTGTGTTACTTAATACAAGAGTTGTCTTACTGCTTAACACTTTGAAGCTTTAAGTCATAACATTAGAACTCAATTCCTTCTTCTCAAGCCGCTTAACACTAGCCCCTCATATTTTCTTTACTCTCTATTTCATCCTTGACTGAAGATCAACACCGACCTTTAGTCAAGAAGAGCATTGCTGGACTCTAAGCATAAGGGGTATATTAGCCAGACAGGGAAAGTTTGGCCGTTTATTTGTACTAAAGCCCACTAGTATACTTTAAACATATCACCTTTTGTGGACATGCTCTTTACATCTTTCATATATCAGCCTTGTGCTACACATTCCCTTGTGGTGTGTCTATGCAGAGGAACAGTAGTGGTTCTTAAAACCGCTGCTTAGAGTAGAATGGCTTTCTTAAGCTAACATCACATACTTTTCATTAAGGCAGTAGTCAGTTGATAAAAGTAGTCAGTAATAGTGTAGGCAGGGTAAGAAGAATACCTGCTATCACTTACTGAGATTGCTTTGTCATCAGAGTACGAGTCTGAGAGCGAGACCAGCATTGGTTCAGCCCTTCCTTTATACACATTACCACTACCACCACCATCATCACTCTCTCCAATTGACTCATCACCCTCATATAATAACAACACCATGAGTCAAAACAACCTACATGAGATTATTCGACAACAACAAGAACAGATGGCAGCTATGCAGGCACAAATACAAGCCCTACTGGCAGCAGTAGATGGAGGAGCAGGAGCAGGAGACACAGCAAGGGGGTCCAATGATGGATCTCATATGAAGATGGCAAAACCAGCCATCTTCAACGGAGAAGCAGGGAAGATGGGAGGTTTTATTACGATGTGCAGATTATTCTTGAGGATGAAGATAAAGGGGAATATAGTAGAAGAACAAGTACAGTGGGTGTTGTCATATGTACAAGGGGGGTTGGCAGATGTTTGGAAGAAGAATATGATAGAAGAAATAGAAGCAAGGGAGGTAGAGTATGAGAGTGCAGAAGAATTTTTAACAAGCCTAAGAAAAGAATTCGGTAGAGGAAAAGAAGAGTCAGTCAAGGCTGCGGAGCTAAGAAAAGTGGAGCAAGGAGAAAAAACAATAGAGGAGTATGTTCAAGAATTCAAAAGAGTAGTGAGAGGTAGTGGGTATGAGGGGAGGTCTTTAATAGAAGAATTTAAGAAGGGTATGAATGGAGGAATTCAGAGGAAGTTAATAGAGGTGGAAAACCCGCCGACCTCCATAGAGCAGTGGTATCAAAGGGCAACGGCCCTGGACAGAAACTGGAGGGAGAGCAGAAGAGAAGAGGAGAGACTAAGGAAGAAAGAAGTAGGAGGGGGGGCACAAAAGCAGGAAAAACAGAGCCTATCACAACCTTTGGTATGGCAGAGGAGGCAACCATTGCCTCAGCAGGTGACAACAGGGCCTGCTCCAATGAAAGGAGTTGAAAGGATGAATGCAGTAGTATTGAGAGGATCAGGAGTAGGACAAAGTATGGGGGCTCCTCCTAGACAGGACCCCTTTGCAATGGAGGTAGATCGGGGCTGGAATTGCTATGCATGTGGAGAATTTGGGCACATGGCCTGCAATTGCAGGAATCGGGGTCAGAGGAGAAGAATGGCAGAAAATAGGAGAGTAGAGTATAGGGGAGGGAGAATTGAGGAAATTATGAACACTTCAAACAATTTAAAAGAGGAAGAGAACCTAGAACTCCTCAACTAGGTTCTCAAAATAGATATAGTGTATTAGCTACTACAATAAACGCTGATGCACCCAAATCAGAGGAGAAAGAAGTAAGGAAAGAAACAGGGCTTTAAATTAAAAAAGTTGGAAAGGCCAATACAGATGAGGAATGTGGATGGATCCTTTAATAGGGAGAGACCAATAGAAAATACAGTAGAAGTAAATATCTATTATAAGGGGCATACGGAAAGGACAGAGATTGATATGATTGGAGGACAAAAGTAGTTGGTGATTTTAGGGATGCCGTGGCTAGCATGCCACAACCCTGAGATTGATTGGAAAACAGGGGAGATCAAGATGACAAGGTGTCTGGAGAAATGTGGGAAACAGTGGAGACTGGTATAAGGAAAATTGGGGTGGGAGAAGCAAAAAGAGGAAGAGGTGAAAGAGGAAGCAGGAAGAAAAAGGGAGGAAAAGGAAAAGAAGAAGAAACAGAAAAAGGGAAGAACAGTGGAGGTAAGGAAAGTAGCAGAAGAGTGGGAAATATGGAACAAGGAGGAAGAAGCAGTAAAGTCGGAAACAGAAGCAAAGAAGTTGGTTCCAGAGAAGTTTCACAGATGAATAAAGGTGTTTGGAAAGAAGCAGTCAGAAAGAATGCCCACGAGAAAACAGTGGGATCATGCGATAGATGTAAAAGAGAGGTTTATACCAAGAAAAGAGAAAGTGTACCCTTTGTCAAGAGAAGAGAGAGAGGAGGTCAGAGAATTCATGAAGGAACAGTTGAGGAAGGGTTATATCAGGCCGTCAAAGTCACCACAAATGGTGCTGGTGTTCTTTGTAGGGAAGAAAGATGGCAAAAAGAGGATGGTATAAGACTATAGATATTTGAATGAGTGGACAATAAAGAACAATTACCCACTCCCTTTGATATCCGACATCTTAGAAAATATTGGAACAAAAAGGTTGTTCACGAAGATGGACTTGAGGTAGGGATATAACAATGTGAGGATCAAGGAGGAGGATGAGTGGAAGGCAGCATTCATGACGCCGGAAGGGTCATTTGAACCAACTGTTATGTTTTTTGGGTTGATAAATTCTTCAGCAACTTTTCAAGCTATAATGAATGAGTTGTTGAGAGATTTAATCAATACAGGAAAGGTAGCGGTTTTCATTGATGATGTAATAGTGGGAACAGAGATGGAAAAGGGACATGATGAATTGGTAGTGGAAGTAATAAAAAGATTAGAAGAAAATGACTTATATGTGAAGCTGGAAAAGTGTAAGTAGAAGGTTAGAGAAGTGGGGTTTTTGGGAGTAGTGATAGGACTGGAGGGCATAAAGATGGAAGAAGAGAAAGTAAAAGGTGTTCTGGAATGGCCAACACCGAAGTGTGTTAAAGATGTATAGAAATTCTTGGGACTGGCAAATTACTATTATTGGTTTATAGAAGAGTTTGCAACAGTGGCAAGGCCATTACATGACATGGTTAAAAAGGATAAAAAATGGGAGTAGACGGAGAAACAGGAGGAGGTGTTTAAGAAATTAAAGGAATGATTCACAAAGGAGCCGGTGTTGGCAGCTCCAGATATAGACAAAAAAATGAGAATGGAGGTAGATGCATTGGATTATGCAATGGGAGGTGTACTGTCAATGGAGTGCAAAGATGGGTTGTGGAGGCCAGTAGTATTTCTGTCCAAATCATTAAATGAGACAGAAAGAAATTACAAAATTCACAATAAGGAAATGCTGGCGATTGTAAGGGGGTTGGAAGCATGGAGGCATTTACTAGAGAGAGCGCAGTTCAAATTTGAAATATGGATAGACCATAAAAATCTGGAATATTTCATAAAGGTGCAAAAGTTGAACAGAAGACAAGCCAGATGGACACTATACTTGTCTCAGTTTGATTTTACCTTGAAGCATGTGGTAGGAAGTAAGATAGGAAAGGCAGATGGACTTAGCAGAAGAGTAGACTGGAAAATAGGAGTAGATAAGGACAACAAGAACCAGATATTTATTAAGAACAATTGGATTCGTAGTATATATGAAGTAGTTGTAGAAGGACCAGAAGAAGATTTAGTAGAAAAAATAAAAAAAGCATGAAGTAAGGACGAAAATGTAATTAGAGTAGTAGAGGAGATGAAGAAGGCAGGAGTAAAAGAGTTAAGGGGAAACGAATGGAAGATTGAAGGAGATTTAGTATTGAAGGAGGGAAAGGTATATGTGCCGAAGGATGAAGAGCTGAGAGCAGAGGTGATCCAGTTACACCATGATATGCCAGCAGCTGGACATGGAGGAAGGTGGAAGACTGTAGAATTGGTAACAAGAAACTATTGGTGGCCAGGAGTGATGAGGGATGTAGAGAAATATGTGGAAGGATGCAATCTATGCCAGATGATGAAAAATAGAACAGAGGAACCAGCAGGAAAGTTGAAGTTGAGTGAAGTACCACAAAAGATGTGGACACACTTGACAGTGGATTTTATCATGAAGTTGCTGGTAGTGGTGGGGCAAGACGCAATACTGGTAATATGTGATAGATTGTCAAAAATGACACATTTTGTGGCAACGACAAAAGGAACATCAGCAGAAGGTTTAGCAAGACTGCTTTGGGACAATGTATAGAAGCTACATGGGTTGCCAGAGAGTGTAGTATCGGATAGAGGACCTCAGTTTGCAGTAGAGTTGACAAAGGAGTTGAATAGGATGCTGGGGATTAAGACAAAGTTGTTGACAGCATTTCACCCTCAGACAGATAGACAGACTGAGAGGATGAATCAAGAATTGGAGCAGTACCTCTGGTTCTTTATTGAGAATAGACAGAAGGATTGGCCGGAGTGGCTGGCAGCAGCAGAGTTTGCAGTGAATAACAAGGTTCATATAGTGACCAAAGTTTTGCCATTCATGGCAAACTATGGAAAAGAGTTAAGGATGGGGGGAGACATTAGGAGAAAAGAAAAAGTGGAGAGTGCGACAGAGTTTGTTGAAAGAATGAAAAAAGTGCATGAAGAAGCGGAAGCAGCATTAAAGAAAACCCAAGAAGAGATGAAGAGGTATGCGGATAGGGGAAGAAAGGAAACAGAAAATTGGAAAAAAGGAGATCAAGTACTGTTAAGCACTAAAGATCTAGTGTTCAAGGAAAGACCGACAAAAAAGTTGATGGAAAGGTATGTAGGGCTGTATGTGATAGAAGAGATAGTATCGTCAAATGCAGTGAAGTTTCAATTGCCAAGTTTGATGAGAATCCATCCAGTAGTAAACGTAAGCCGCATAGTGAGATATAAGGAGCAGGTAAAGGGACAGAAGAAAGAGGAAGGAAAACTAGTAGAGATAGAAGGAGTTGAAGAATGGGAAGTAGAGAAAATATTGAACAAGAAAAAGGTAAGGGGAGTGGAGAAATATTTGATAAGGTGAAAGGGATTTATGGCTGAAGGGGATACTTGGGAGAGGAGAGGAAATTTGAAAAATACAGAAGAATTGATTGAAGAGTTTGAACGAGGGGGGTAGAAGTTAGAAGACAAGAGGGAGAAGTAGATAAATACAGAAGGATGGAGTTACTGGGGAAGTATATAGCAAAGTTGTTGTATGGGTGGGATGATCAAAAATTTGAGGAAGAATACTTAAATAAATTGGAAAAAAAATTGGAGGAGGTGGAAAAATGATAGAAAGGAGGTAGAAAAAAAAGAAAAACAAGTGAAGGATATCATATAGGGGGAAAGTACTACAGTTTCTCTGGAGGAGAAACCTTAAGAGAAAGGTAATATCAAGATCATGAATGGTAGACTTCATTTTTATTTTCTCTTTTCATTTTATTTTTATTTTCTTCTTTTTCTTTTTCTTTTATTTTCTATTTTTAGAACAACTCGGGTTAGGGTTTATCAGTTATGCTGTCACATCAGTCACAAGTTGATGGCATAGTCACAAAACTGATCACAGGACTTGAGAGAATGGAGTAAAAGGTTCTGGAATGAAGTGACGTCATACAGCATAGACAACACATGTTGGCCTCATGTCATATACATGGTCATTAGGGTAGGATGCACAGCAGTGAGCACGGACCATGAGTAATAGTATATAAGATAGACTACTTTGTACTAGGAACTCTATTGAGTTCTCTTGTGTTACTTAATACAAGAGTTATCTTACTGCTTAACACTTTGAAGCTTTAAGTTATAACACAAAGACTCATAGTATAGTCATATGAATATAGCCACATAACATGTTACATGATGTAATATTACTGGAATCTATAACAAGATATATAATTATAGTTATATAATATAAAAAGTGATAAAGGTTTTAGTAGGTTAATTACATTATAGACTTTAGGGTAGAAGTAAAAGTACTGTATATGGACCAAGTACTAAATGTATAAGTAGTAGACCAGTTCTAACAGAATCTCTTGTTGAACCTATAATATTGTTACAGCTGAGTAGTCATTATAATATATATTAGACATGATTTATATCTTGTTATCTAAGATCTGATAATGGGCTCCTGAAAGTCCAAATGAGTAATTGTGCATTATCTGAGTATGTGAAACATGAGAGTTAGAATAATCTTTGACTTCAGCTTGTATGCTGTACCTTTACTAGTTATACTGGTCACATATTTTGAAAGAGACACAGTTGGCTGATAAGTCTACTAGAAGGTGGGGGATGTTGTCACCAACACCAGAAGATAGTAATAGTTTTAGTTGATTTTCAAAATAAGACATTTACAGTGTAACTATTATGTACTAAGTATGCTATGTTATCCTAGTTCTAGTAATCTTTGAATGTTTGGGATGGAGATCTATGAAGTTGTCAAGAGTCCAGCAAGGATATCTAGTGTGGAATAGAGGAATGTAATCTGTACTAGAAGAGGTCAAGAAGTACAAATGAGAAAGAGTATATTTGTTGTGGCAACCACTAGACACAAAGTCCAACGATCACACAATGAGCAAATCTCTTAAAGCAGATATCTAGTGGGGATTTCACAAGAGAACTTGACAAGGAGTCTCTGCTAAATTAGAGTCCTATATATACTAAATACATCTGGTCTATGCTACAACCTCATATCTACCTCATTCTCTACTCAAGGCTATCATGTTGTATACATATACCCTGACATCATCTTCTAGATCTTTCCACTATGTTCTAGGCCTATGACATCACATCATGTGACATGTCATGTGACTGCGGTGTCACATGCCTCTTCATCATCACTAAAAAGAAAAAGAAAAAGAAAAAGAAATTCAAAAGAAATCAAGAAAAATAGATAAAAAGAAAAAGAAAAATGTTAGTGTCAAAGCGTTCCATAACAATGTTATTCATGGGTTGGAACAGATGTTGCCAGACTAGGATGTGACAATATATCACACTAAGATCTATCATAAATTGCTAAAATGTTTCATAGTATGTGACTTGTTATGTAATCCTAGTCATGTGATCTTCTAATCATCTTAGTTCAAAAAATAAAATATAGAGAAATATTAGTTTATGGCTATAATAGACAACTGATAACTACTTATATTAGTAAGGCTGTTTGTGGAGAGCTGGTATAAGACAATAACTTGAACTTGTTAATGACAGTGTATCCACTGGGATTCACATACCCAACAGGATATACTAGACCTTTGATGCCAGATTGTCTTTCTACATGATGATTCTAGATAGTCAGACAGGCTAGATACCGGAAAACCTTGGAGCTAGTGTTGAGAAACTACTTGTGGTCTCAGATGTCTAGACGTATATTAGCTAGTGTAGTGACCTTTATCTTTGTACCAAATCTATATGGCACTCTCTTGTGAGTCCTCACTTTCAGTGAGCTTTCAGTGTTTCATATCTCCCCTTCCACGAGTTTCCTTCCTCCAGATTCTTGTACCCAAAGCCATTCTTAAATCGCGGTGGAAGGGCTGGGCAATATAGGCACATAATCCTGGGAGGATTAACAAAGAACACGAGTGCAAGGCAGTAAACAGACGACATGCCTGGAGTTCACGAGTGATAACTATTAAATACATAGATAGGAGGCTCATGACGTAGATGTAACTATGACATACTCAGTCTGCAATGAAATGCTAGTCCGAATACAAATGTCTGTAAATAAAATTATCGATATTTCATCAAGGATGAGATGCAATGATGTATTTAGATGAAATGGGGGGCAGGAAGGATTCTCGATTTTGTCAATTATTATAATTACAAACAGATAGTAATCTCGCATTTTACGCTGGAAAAAGAGTCTCATTCTTGAGGTTCCTGAAATCACTGCTCCTTCCTGTGCGCTTGGTACCAATGGATCAAACCCGTAGTCTGGATAGATCTCAACAAATAGATGGAAGAGAATTTAAAGGTACAAACCGAGCTATCGTGACCCTTAACATCGTCAGCCTTCTCTAGCTGTGTCAGGATCCTTTTGGCAAGAACCTTTCCGAGCTCAACACCCATTTGATCTAATTCAGAAATATGAATGATCGTTACGTTGATAGATGCCACATGAACCCACCGAAAGAATTGATACCCCAAATCATACCCTGAACAAAGATCTTATGTTCATAAAGAGCAATAAGTGCACCGAGAGTAGCAGGATCAAGTACATCAAACAACAAACTCGAGCTGGGTCGGTTACCCTCGAATACCTTGCTCTTCACAAGAACCTCGCTTGCATTCGGTTCGAGCTCTTTTCTTACCTCCTCCTCGGTCTTTCCGAAGGCCAATGCCTCAGTCTGGGCAAAGAAATTAGATAGAAGGATGCGGTGATGTTTGCTATTGGCGATAGGATTGTGGGTGTTGGCAGGTGCAATGAAGTCTGCGGGAATTATTTTTGTGCCTTGGTGGATAAGCTGGTAGAAGGAATGTTGTCCGTTGGTCCCTGAGGCACCCCAGATGATCGGCTGGAAGTGTGGTTTAAGATTGGATAAGGAAAATTCCCGGCTGAGGCCTGCTTACCCCAGTCTGGTAGTTCACGCGTTCACCATTCTTCGTGATGAATTTTCCATTCGATTCCATATCTCCCTGTAGCGAAGATTATGAAACATATCAATCAAGATCTGGAAGTAAATACCTGCTGAAAATAGTCCGCAAATTTATGTAGGTACTGATCGTACGGCAACAAAGCCAGGGTTTGGGCACCTATCAATACGATGTTAGCGTATAGCTAAAGGGACTAAGGCGCCATGACGAACCGTAGAAATCGTTGTACCAGACGCCTAGAGCGGCCATGATAGCAGGTAAATTCTTTTCAAGAGGCGCTGTCTTGAAATGGAGATCCATGGAGTGAGCACCACGAAGGAGTTTCTCGAAATTGCTGAAACCGATCACCAAAGCAATTGAGAGACCGATGGCACTCCAAAGACTGTAGCGGCCGCCAACCCAGTCCCAAAATTGAAACATATTGGCTTCATTGATACCGAAAGCTGTCACCGCTGGGGTGTTAGTGCTGAGAGCGACGAAGTGTTTAGCCACATGAACTTTGTCCTTGGCATTAGAGAGAAACCAGTCCCGAGCAGACTCCGCATTGGTGATAGTTTCTTGGGTGGTAAATGTCTTGCTAGCAATGATAAACAAAGTGCGCTCGGGATCACACTCGAGGAGCGTCTCTGCTAAATGAGTTCCATCAATGTTAGAGACGAAGTGCGCCTTCAAGTCGCGCTTGGCATATGGCCTCAACGCCTCGGTGACCATAACCGGACCAAGGTCGGATCCACCAATGCCAATGTTTACAATGGTATTAATGGTCTTCCCAGTATATCCTTTCCACGTTCCACTGCGTACAGACTCGGAGAATTCTTTCATATGTTGAAGGACACCGCTGACTTCATCGACGCCCTCCTCGCTGATAGTCAAATCATTGTCGAAATTACGAAGCGCAACATGAAGAACTGCCCGATCCTCCGAAGTATTGATGTGCTCGCCAGCAAACATCTTGTTGCGGGCATCTTCGACACCAGCTTCACGGATAAGGGAAAAGAGGGTACTTAGGATGGGTTCAGTGATGAGATGTTTAGAATAGTCGAGCAAGATTTGAACATCTGAGCCACTCGTGGAGGTATAAGTCGCAGAAAACTTGTTGAAACGTTCTGGGTCAGCAGCAAAAAGATCACGAAGGACGATGTTGTCGTGCTC
>JAJOHK020000515.1:0-24398 GCA_022457215.2 Leucocoprinus gongylophorus | reverse complement strand
ATCATCACTTTTTTATATATATATCTCTGTGTCTGAGGACTAGACCTTAGACTTAACAACATCAATTATTTCTGTTGATACTACTCATCACCTATTATTATTATCTCCTTATACTAAACCTCTGAAATACTATTCAGCTCAAGTATTACAACTAGTGAGTATCTTTTTTGTGATACATGGGAAAACAGAAGTTTTCTATTTCTCTAGGTTGTATAGAGCCTCCAATCCCCTTCCACTAGATCTTACTACTCTAGGAAGTCTTATTCTTCATCTTAAAGAAATATGGTAGTGTCTTGGGTTTATATTTGATAGAAAGCTGACTTTCTGTCAACATATCAGTCTTTACACTAACAAGACAATATCAACTGTTAAATATATGAAATTGCTCAGAAATTTGTTAAGAGAACTTATCTCCATTCAAAAATTTCTTTTATACAGAACCTATGTACTCCCTATTACACTATATAGGCTTCTACTATGGTGTTACAACAAAGCTCTTCTAGCTTATTATTAGAGTTGGGAATAATAGACTTAGTTTTATTCTATTTTTCTTTCTCTTTTTCTTCATTTTATTTTGGAGTTTCTATTTCTTTTTCTTTATTTCTGGACATAGACAAAGAAGAGGATACATGATGTCACAGATCAGTCATGGTCACAATAGTCCCATACTCATGTAATATAGAGAAGAGTATAGAAGGTTCTGGAACAAGATAAAGTCATATAACATAGCAATAGTATATTGGCCTTATGGACAAAGCATAGTCTTTAGGGAAGGCTAGAATTAGCTTAGCATGGACCATTAGCAAAAGGTATATAAGGTAGGCTAATCTGTAGTAGGAACTCTATCAAGTTCTCTTGTGTTTCTTAATATAAGAGTAGTCTTTTGTTCTAATACTAGGACTTAAGTCATAACACTTAGCCTCTCAAAAAACTACAATAAAGAGCTGCTATATAGATATCAGGAGCTTTTTGAACCTCCCCTTCATTTAGTATTGAAGCTATTGCAGGCCTCATCCTGATCCATTTATATCTGCAGAAACTCAGTAGTAGATTTCAATTAAGAACACAATCACTACCACAGAATCATATTATCAAATCAATGCTGAAATTGAGATATTCAAACACCAACAACTATCATTATCTATCACTCAAAAAATTAACTTCCAAATAGTGATTAACTATCATGTTAATACAAATAATAGGCTGAATGAAGTCTTTTCTTCTTTTAATTCTTTTAGTACTGAATTTTCTCCTAGAAATAGATTAATCAATATCTTAACAAACTCGTATTTTAGACATTAGAGAATTTGAAAATAGCAGTTGTAGTATCAGACATGAGCATCAAAAATCATGTGGCCATATCAATTGCTCATATCCATATTTACAATAATCCTATTGTTAAGACTCTTCATCATGCAATCAATGTTACATCTACAGAAGTCAAACTCTTTGCTATCAGATATAGTATCAATTAAAATTAAACTACCCAAATAACAAACATTAATCACATTATCATCATTACTGATTTAATATATCCTACTAAGAGAATTTTTGACTCATTAGTCCATTCTTATCAAATTCAATTATCCATAATCTCTAGAGAACTTAGGAAATTCTTTGGAAAATATTAACACAATTTTATTAAATCTTGGGATTGTCCTAGTTACAACAACTGGACTCTTTATTGTATAGTTAACAAAGAAACAAAGAAATTTGATCTTACTTCTATTTTCTTCTATAAGTCCTTGTGGGAGTTTGATAGAAAGAATAAGTATAAAATTCTTAACAATTGGAAAATTATATTCCAAGCTTCAAATACAAAGGGAAGACAGTTTCTAGAACTTCTTAATAATAATCTACAACCTATCAGATCTTTGTATTCTAAAAGAGGATTATAGCTGAAATACTTTGGTCACTTTAATTTATTATGTACTAGAGTTTCAAGAGCTATTGTCAATTATACTTCCACAAGAGAATATTGTCTTAGGTTCTTCCCACAAGAAGGATTTAAATGCCTATGTGAACAATATTCTATTAAATCAAGAAGACATATTCTTTATGATTGTAAAAGGTTCAATAATTATTGGAATTCTAGACAGGATACAATAGCATACTTTATGCTTTTCCTGGAATTTAACAGCAATGCTTTTTCTTTTGGAGAAGATATTACTTATTCAAATTGTATCTGCTTTTCTTTGAGTAATTATATTTATTATTTTATTTTATTTTATTTTTGTCTTCTTTTCCTTTCTTTATATTGTTTGTCTCTGAGTATATATAGTTATGAAGTAGCTATTGCAGACTGACCTCTTTTTTTAAAAATAAAAATCAACAATTTATTACATAGAATGTGAAGGCAGACCATAGTAGCTACTTTGTAACTATGTACAAAGCAAGCAGACCACATGAAGAAAGAAAAAGAAAAAGGACCAAAATTAGCAAAGATAAAAAAAGAAAAAGACACAAACTCTTAAAAGATTGTCTCTGGACAATTATGACTACACAATTGTGTTATTGAATGCAAAAGCACTGCTGTTAAATTCTAAGAAAAGAATGAAATAACTCAAAGTATCTTTTCTTAGATTCCAATAATTGTTAAACCTTCTATACTTATAGAGAATGTAATGCCTTGATTCAATAGAATAGATATTGCATAAACACTTAAAATCTTTCTTCAGGAAAAATTGCAGCCTATATTCACTAATTAGAGCATGATTAACAATAGCTCTTATTGCTCTTGCATATAGAGAATTGAAGTGACTGATAAATTTCAACTATGACTCTCCATCAACATAAGATGGTTTATGTTATGAACTTATTCCTTAGAGTTGGAAATAAGAACAACCCTTGTATTAGAGTAACACAAGAGAACTTGATAAAGAACTCTGTATAGGATAGTCTACCTTATATATAAATACCCAATGGTCTATGTGAGCTAAATCTAGCCTACCCTAAACAACTATATGTATGCTTTAAGGTCAACGTGTGTATCATATATTATATGACATCATTGTTATGAACTAAAGCCTTAAGAGTAGGCAATAGAACAACTCTTGTATTAGAGAAACACAAGAGAACTCAATAGAGAACTCTTCTCCAAACTAGTCTACTTATATAGTTCTACAGGTGGTCTGTGCTACCTACTGTGTGTCCTACCCTAAACTACCATGTGTAGAACATGAGGTCAACATGTGTGATTCATGCTGTATGATGTCATTCATTCCCAAATCCTTCTACCATGTTCTCCTAAGTCTCATAATCTGTCTTGTGACTATGCCATCAAGTTGTGACTGATGTGACAGTGTGACTAATCAACCCTAACCCTAGTTGTTCTAAAAATAGAAAATAGAAAAATAAATTGAAAAGAAAATAAAAATGGAAAGAAAAATAAAATAAGTCAAGTCTACTTTCTTTGATCTTGACAGTCATCCTTCCAGAGCCTTCTATGTCCTTCCATGTGTCTCGTGACTTGTGACCATCACTAACCCTAACCCTATGTTCTAAAAATAGAAAAATAGAAAAGTGAATTAAAATGAGAATGAAAATGAGAATGAAAATAAAGAAAAACTAAGTCTATTATTTGTGAACTTGACAGTTTGATGGGATTGTTGTCATTATTAATGAGCTCAAGGAACTGACATCCCTTTAGATCCAATGCTTGGAATATTATTTTCCAATTTTGAATTATGTTATTGTATTTGCTCTTTTTGCTAAAGTCTCAAGATAACTTGCAGGAGAACAAAGGAGTTTGTTGGAATTGTTTGGTATCTCTGTCCACTAACTTGAAAAGAGGCCAGTCACATCAGCTAGGACATTTCCAAAAAGTGATTGAGTTGTCATTATTGGTAAGGAAAAACTTCCTAAGCTCTTTAGAAATAGAAGCTGAATATATTTGGAAAGAGTAAATTAATGAATCAAAAATTCTCTTTGTAGTATGGATTGAGTCTGTAACAACAACAATTTTTGAAATCTCTGCTAAGTTGATAGCCTGATTAATGTTACATCTAATGGCAAAGAGTTTGGCTTCTGTTAAGATAACATTTACTACATGATGTATCATTTTGATGATAGGTTTGTTATAGACATGAATATAAGCAATAGATATAGCCATATTATTCTTGATACCAGCATTAGAGATAACAAGAGCATACAAGTAGTTTAACAATGACATAATAGCAATGTCATCAAGCTGATGAGAACAATCTTCAAGATTGTTACTGCTATATTTGTTAAAAGAATAAAAAGAAAAATAACTAGGAAAAATGTTAATAAGACAAGAGCCAGGAAAATACTTCTTATTCAGTAGATCAAAAGAAGGAAAGACTTTGTTGAACCTATTGTCCATATCAACAATGGTATCTTTGATATTTTCCCTTTGACAATAAGTTAGTAAGTTCAAGAAAAGACAATAGGAATCATGACAATTGGTTGATCTTGATTCCAGTAAAGATCATAAGATGTAGTTGTGGAGAAGTGAATGGGCTCTTCATTGAGCTCTACTACTAAGCTTACAAAGATGAAGATTAATAGGTATAAGTCCTATGATAGCTTCAACACCAAAGAATAGTGTTATGATCTTAAACCTTTAAAGTGGGATTGAAGAACAACTTTTGTATTAGGGTAACACAAGAGAACTCAATAGAGAGCTCTTTACAAAGTCATTTACCTTATATACCTAAACTAATGGTCTATGCTCACTACTATGCAACCTACTCTAAATGACTATGTGTTAGGAATGAGGTCAACATATGTTGTATATGTTGTATGATATCACTTCTCCAGAACCTTCTATGTTCTTTTCTTGTCTCATGACCTGTGACCATGACAGCATGACCTATCATCACTCTAACCCTAACCCTAGATTCTAAAAATTGAAAATTGAAAAATAAGAAAGAAAATAAGGAAAAACTAAGTTTACCATTCTTATACTTGACAGATGGAGAAGTACAGAATATACCTGGAATTCAAATAGCAGCTCTACATTGCATATTATTGAGTTCCATAAGTGAATATAATAAAGACACTTTCTTATAGAACCATAGTTGGAAGCCATAGAGAGCAATAGAAAGGACATAACTTCTATATTAAAGTTGTTTCTGTTGTGGGATGAGACTTCAAGTGGAATTTCCAAGGATTTTTATACATTTGACTGTTGAAATCACTTTGCTTGCATAAAAATCAATGTTTTGTTGGAATGATAGTTTTCTGTTAAAAATGAACCTTAGGTATCTCCATGTATCTTTAGATATCAATGAAGGACTGCCAATTTCCAATAAATCAAGAGAAGGATTGAGGACTTCACATGATCTAGAAAAATGGAAGACTTCCATCTTTCCATGTTCTAATATGAGGCCAAAATTTTCTAAAAGAGAAGAGATAATGTTGTAACTACAGAAAAGAAAAGAGTTCAAAAACATCAAAGATTTACTCTGAACAACAAATAAACTATCATCAACAAAAGATAAAACAGAAACTGGAATTTTTAGATCTTTTAAACAATTTTCAGGAATATGAAAAACTAGAGAAATATATAAAGCAGATAAAATGGGAGAAAGGGCTGAGTCTTATCCCACACCAACATTAACATTGAAAAATTGAGAGGAAATATTGTTCCAGCAATATCATATTTTCCTATCTACTAGATAATTTGAAAAGAACTGAACAACTTTTGAATTGCATCCAGCCTTTCTAAGAATAAGCAGAAGAAAACAATAATTTAAGGATAGGAAGAACTAGATGATATCAAATACCAATGTGCTTGTCATATTATATTTGAGATAAAGTGAGTAAGAGCAACACCAGCATCAGTGGTTGATCTTTGCTTGAGATCTCTTAACTGGCACAGGTGAATAAAGTTGTTTGAAATCAGGTGAAATTGAAGACATTCACCAATGATTTTCTCAATAAGTTTTTCTAATGTATTGAGGAGAACTATAGGTCCAAATAACTTCAGAGAATCATATGACTTCTTGTTAGGTTTGGGGATGATAATTGTTGATGAAGACTTGAATTGTGATGGCTATAACTCTAACTCAAAATATATGTTAGTGATACTTATGATATTTTCAAGGCACACTTTGTTATTGATAATACACTTAAGATAACTCCATAAAAGCTTGTCAGGACTAGAAGCAAACAAGTTGTTATATGTAATATTTAGTGATGGATTTGATAAACTCTTCTTTCAAAAAAGATGGCCAACACTTGGATAGTTTGTCTGGAATTTCCTCCAAAATATTGACATCAATTTGATGATTTTGAGCTAAATTGAAGGTAGAATGGAGAGCATGCTAAAGATTGTCAATCTCTAAGCATGGACAGTTGTTGTACTTTATAGCTTTGACTACTGGGAGTTTTTATTTCTTGACCCAATTTATGAGTTCACAAGATTCTCTTTTCTTGTTCAATATTTCTTGGATTTTCTGATTGAAGAATGAATATTTGGTACTTTTAACCATTTTCTTGAATTATTTCCAATCTTCTAGTCTCCTAGTTGACTTGCATTTCTCAAAATCCCTACTATAATTCAAATCTCACCAACTCTTTGAGTGCCTGGTGATATTGATGATTTTTGAGTTCTTTTCCTATGTTTCTTTAATGGCTTTAGTGAATGAATTGACAATATTTTCAAGTGAATCAATGTTGGTTAAGTTGCTAGTATTGATAGTTCTGATATTCTTGATTAAGTCCTTAATAAAGGATTTCTCTTCCACACTGCCTTTGATGATTGAGTATTTCTTGTTGTGAACATATTCTTCAACAATTGGTATAGTGACAGTGAGAGGAGCATGATCTGAACATAGTCACCAGTTAGAATGGATAATGTGGTTGTCTAATTCCTCTAAACTATATCTGAGAAACATTAAGTTGATGATAGAGTTTGAATCTTGATTGTTATCTATAAGGACAGGGTTAGTGGAATAAGACAATCTTAAAGAAAAAGAGTCTGTAATATCTATAAGAAAATTGCTATAAGTAGAATAATGAAAATACAACAGATCTCACAAGCTGTCTCTGATATTAAAATCTCCTATTATAATGAGAATATTGTGAATATCAACTTCAGTATCCTTAAGCCTCTGCTAATGAGTGAGAGCATGGTTCACCCTGTTTAGTTTTGAGACAGGAAGAGTTAATCTTGAAGTTCATCTTGCAACACCAGGTAAAATGGCAGTAATATTTGACTTTATATGGTCTGTTGCACTTTAAGTACCTAGACCCTTGAAAACAACAAGTGAAAGTAGTATGGCCTCACTTCCAGCAATTCTTGCATTATAGGATACCAAGATTCATATTTGTATTATGAATAGTGGTAATAAAGCTACTGACATTGAAACAGCAGTTGATAAGTGATTTAGCTGCCAAACCACTTTGAGAATCCCATATATCAATCCATACTATTACTATATCAGATCTTAGGGATATCTTGACAATACATAGTTTAGATGTGATTTTAGTGTTGTTAAAAATATGCATTGATCTTATAAATGCTTCTATTACATTAGATGTTATGAACTTAGATCCTTAGGGTTGAACAAAAGAAAAACTCTTGTATTGAGTAACACAAGAAAACTCGATAGAGATCCCTTTACAAAGTAATCTGCCTTATATACTACTACTGCTGGTCCATGCTCACTACTGTGCACCCTACCCTAAACAACTATATGTAGAACATGAGATCAACATGTGGTATTCATATTGTATGATATCATTTATTCTAGATCCTTCTACTTTATTCTCTGTGTCTTGTGACCTAACCCTAACCCTATGTTCTAAAAATAGAAAAATAAGAAAATAAAACAAAATGAAAATGAAAATGAAAAATAAAATATAGAAAAACTAAGTCCACCATTTGTGAACTTGACATTAGAATTGATAAAAGTGTTTGTTTCTTCTATGAGATAAAGAATACTGAGTATTTTCAAATATGATTTTGACTGTGGGAGCTGAGTGTCCTGAATATTGTTGATATCTATGTTATTGCATTTTTTGATGTAGTTGTTGATGATGCTTATATCTAAAGGGTATGGTTGAGGTTTGTAATGTGATCACTTGATGCAATTATGAAACTTTTGGTGTTGTTACTACCTATAGGAATGATGACTTACTTATAAGAAGGATCCTTAGTCATCATATTAATCTTGGGCTTTGGTTTTTCAGATTTGTTGAAAATCAACTTGTTTAGTTCTTTGATTTTCTTGTTAGAGAGCTCTGGGAAATTTTCCCTGATTTTAAGAATGTTGTTGACACTCTTTGATGAGACTTGTGTGCAAGATAGTTTAGTGATTTTTATTGTCTTTTTTTCCTTGCCAAGAATGTTCTTCCCATGAAATTTTGATTTTTCCAAAACTTTCTTAAATATTCTTGTAGGAAGTTGAGATAGCAGTAATTTAGTGAATTTGACTGGTTTGGCAGGCAGGAATTTGTTAGCCTTTTTTCCTTTACTTGGCATCAGCATTTTAGTAGTAAATTCTTTCTTGATGAGTTCACAAAACATCTTGTTGTCTCTATCTGTTTTAAGCTGGTCCCATCTTCCTTTAAATATAAAAGAAACAAAGTCAAATGCAATTTGACCAAAACTGCTTAAGAATAAAATATCTGTCTCCCTATTATTCTTAAGCTCCTTGTTACCAATGAAATCCAAGATATGCATGAGAGAGATCTTGATGTTATTGACATCAATCTCTTGAGTATTGTTTTGTCCAAACATAGAGATTAGATTAGTGCAGCCACCCACAACTTGAGATTATCCAGCAGAAGCTTTGCATATAGTAAAGAAGAAACACCACTATTGATAACAGATACTTAAGAATATGTGTTGTTAGTATTACCCACATGAGGCAAAGGTGTGCTGTCTATATTGTTAGCTAGTACTTAAATGTTTGACTTCTCTCTCTCTTGGAAGTTGTATATGACAGTTGAAAAAGTTCATCTTCAGTTTGGTTTGCCCAATTAAGATCAATGCTTTGGGCTTCTATGCAAGCTGAATACTTGATAGAAGATGCTTTGGAAAGCACTGATGGCTCTCTTGATGAGTTCACACTAGCAATAGCAGATCTGCCTTTTGAAGTATTTATTTGTATATTCTCAGAAATACATTTGGAATCTGCTAGGTTAGATATAGCTGAAGAAATGTGTAAACTGCCCTCATTTTTTTTAAATCAACAGTTTATAATGTGGGGTACAATAGCAGTCCATAATGACTACTTAGTAGCTATAATATATTGATAGGCAGACAATATGAAAAAGGGAAAAGAAAAAGAAAAGAAAAACTACTTAAGCTAACAGGATCACTACATTATTGTACTATACTTTCAAAAGAGTTCCTGTTATTTCTTTCTATGCCAATTCCTGTTAAAACAGTTATGCTAGTAAGAACAATGATAACTATCCACTTGATGGTCTCCTTTGCAGTTCATACATTTGAAGATATGAGAATATGGCTCACCAACCTTGGTGGCTGAGCAATTAAGTTTCTTGTTTTCTATGCAATACCATGCTTTCTCTTTGTGATGTTCAGTAATATGAGCTCTATAACACTTTGTACATCTGTAAACATGAGAATGACAGCTGAGTATTGACATTAAATCAATGATTGATGATGTTCTTTGCTGTAGAACCACTCTGAGAATCCCAGATATCCACCCAAATCACTATTATATCAGACTTGGGAGATGCTTTGATAATACAATGTTTTGATGCTAACATCATATCTTTGAATAAGTATGACTTCTTGAGTATGCTTTCAATAATGTCAGGAGTAATGATGTCTTGCTCTGTTATATAAGGAAGTCCAACAATTCTCAGATATAACTTAGACTATTATAACTTAGATCCAAGAGTTAGGACAAAAGACCACTCTTGTATTGAGTAACATAAGAGAACTTGATAGAGTTCCTAAGTACAAGACATCTATCTTATATACAAACTACTGATGGTCCATGCTATGCTATTTTAGTCCTACTCTAATAACCATATGTTTATCTTGAAGTCGACATGTATTAATCATGCTATATAACATTATTGCTTCTAGAACTTTCTATATTGCTTTCTCATGTCACATGAGTGTGTGACCTATCTGACTGTGACTGTGACCTGTGATGTCACATTTTGTCTTCTTTGCCTATCTTTAAATAAAGAAAAAGAAATTTAAAATAAAACCAAGTCCATCATTCACAACTCTGACATGGACAGTTAATTAAGTCCAAATTAATATTTTGAATATTTTTGATGTATTTCTCAATCATATTGAGATTAGAAGTATTAGCCAGTTTGTTCATAGTAATTATGAGTCTATCATTTGTCAAATGAATGAAGTCTGTGATAATGTCTGATTTGATCTTTTTTAGACATTTATTGATGTTAGAAATGTGAAGATTAGCTGAATTGATGATCAACTTAGCATTCAATTTTGCCATAGAAATTATAACTTGTTTTCTAGATAGTTCTCTAGTCATTATGTTGATTTTGGGTTTTTTCTTTCCCTCACTGCTATTCTTAGCTTTCATTATCTTCCCCACTTCATCCACTGACAAAGATGGGAATGCTTCTTTAAGTTGCAAAACATCTTCAATGTTTGGTGAGATATTCATTTTGGAAGTCTACATATATATCTTCTTGATATTTGAAAGCTTTATATTCTTTTTGGTAATTGTATCAACATTCTTGGTGGACAGTGGTACAACTGAGTACAACTGATGTGGTTGTAGAAGGAGGAACTGCCACAGAAGATGGAGTGGAAGTTGAAGCTGGTGGAGTTGTTTTTTCTATCAGATTTGTACTAGTAGAAGTCTCTTTAGAAGTAGACTATGAATTTACATTCCCATGTTCTTTACAGGTGAATTAACATATTATACCTTTGTTGAGCATATTCCCTTTTTGTTGAAGACAATTAAGTCCCACTTTGACAGGTAAACAGCATTGATGATTTCCCAAACTGTTCTCACAATCATAGCAAATTCCATGGATATAGTATTACCATTAATAGGATTGTTCTTTATGAATTTAGCTATCCTGCTAAGGGATAGAGTGATATTGTGCACATTGACTGCCCTGAAAATTTTGCTTCCAAAGATTGATACCCTACTATATGATCTGTTCCATGTAATTGGATCAGTCAGTTGATTGTTACTGTAATTAAGTAATGTTGCTGCAGTATCAAGATTGCTTGGTCCAAACATATTGTTGCCATTCTTAGGTAATGGTGTATGAGGTAATGGCACATGTTTTCCTGCTAGAGAAACACATGGCAAAGATGAGGACAGAACTGGAGTATCCTCACTCCAATCCATAGACAAGTCAGTTGGTTCTCCAAGGTTGAAGAAGAGATTATTGTATGGTGCAAATGCTTTCTTGTTGCTTGATTGTTTTGATTTCATGTTTACTTGCTCTAAGTGTTGACTAGTGGTACAGAGAAAGTATATACACTATTATTCCTATGAGTGCTAACTACATAAGATGGTGGTAGGAGAAAAAAAGCAATGTGAGGACTGCCCTTATTTTTTTTTTCCATCAACAATTTATTACATGGAGCATATAGGCAGACCATGGTAGCTACTTTCATAACTACTTACAAAAGAATGAAACTACATATAATAGAAAAAAAGAAAAGAAAAGACAAAAAGGAAAAACAAATTACTATAAATAAAAGAAAAGAAATTATCCTATTGAGTCACAGAATAAAAATGCATTTGGATTAAACTCCAAAAACATGATAAAATGACTTAATGAGTTCCTTCTCGGATTCCAGTAGCCATTGAATCTGCTACATTTGTGTAGAATATGTTACCTTGATTCAATTGGGTATTTACCATATGGACACTTAAATTCCTCCCTAGGGAAGAACCTAAGCCTGTATTCACCAATAGGAGCATAATTTGTTATAGCTCTAGTAGCCTACATATATAATAAATTCAAACAGCCAATTATTTTGAGCTATAATCCCCCTCTAACATAAGTCAGTTCAATGATATTGTCATCATCATCTAAAAGATTAAGGAAATCATTTCCTTTGAGATTTGATGCTTGAAACATCATTTTCCAAGCATTTATAATGTCATCACTTTCATTTTTCTTGCTAAAATCCCATGAATTTTTGCTTAGAATGAGTGGAATGAGATTAAAAGTCTTGGTTTCTTGGTCAATTTTCTTGTGGAGGTGCCAATTGAGATGACTGGAACATTTCTAAAATTCAATGGAATTGTTAGTGTGACTGTTGAAGAAAGTGTGAAGATCCAAAATGATGGCAGCCGACTGAATTTGATATAGATGAGCCAAATAGTTGAATATTTTATGAGCTGCATAAATGGAATTGTTATGATCTTAAGTCCTTAGGGTAGGACAGAAGAACAACTCTTGTATTGAGTAACACAAGAGAACTTGATAAAGATTTCTTTACAAACTAGTCTACCTTTTATACTACTACTGATGGTCTGTGCTCACTACTATGCATCCTACCCTAAATGACCATATATAGAACATAAGATCAACATGTAGTATCCATGTTATATGATGTCATTTGTTCTAGAACCCTCTACTTTGTTCTCCCAAGTCTCGTAACCAATGTTGTGACCAATCACTTCTAACCCTAACCCTAACTGTTCCAAAAATGGAAAAATAAAAATAAGAAGGAAAAATAAAATAAACAAAGTTCACTTCTTGCAATCTTGATAAAAATCAGTAATAATAATGATATTTGAGATGTTGTTGAAACATAATGTTTGATTAATGCCACATCTAATAGTAAATAATTCTGCTTCAGTACTCATAACATTAACCACATAGTGGATTATCTTTGTAAGGGATTTGTCGATCATATAGATGTATGTTATGGAGGTGGCAACATTATTCTTGATGCTTGCATCAGATACAACAATAGCAACTGATGGAGATGATGAGGACTCTAAAACCATGTCATCTAGTTCTTGAGCTCATAATTTAATATCTTTTCTTTTGTCTTGAATATTGAAAGAAATACATTCTGAGAAAGTGTCAATAATTCTTAAGCCAGACAAGAACTCTGAATTAAGAGGAGAAAAGGAAGGAAAGTACTCATAAGATCTGTTTGCCATGTCGACTAAATGATCTTTGACTAAAGACTGTTGTTGATTGGTAAGTGAATCTAATGCAATAGATTTGAAATTGGATGAAGGATTAAGCTGTGAATCGATAAGCAAACATAAGAGATAGTTAGGGGGAAGTTTGTTCACTTGAAGTTAAGATTGACCACCAAGTTTCTGAAGATGAAGTTTAATGGAAATAAGTCCCACTATGGCTTCTATGCCATATGATAGAAAGATTTTGAAAGCACCCAATATCCATATCACGGCATGTTTTTGCATTTTTTCCAAGATCTTCATATGATATGCCATCAGAGCATGTTTGTAAAACTACAATTGAAAGCCATAAATGGCAATAGGAATAACACATGACCTGTATAGAAGGTGTTTTTGAAGAGGATTAATGCTGCAATTAGAATTGCTGAGTATTTTCATGCACTTAATGGTAGATAAGGCCTTATTTGCATAGAAGTCAACATGTTGGTGAAATGTTAACTTTTTATTGAAGATGAAACCCAAGTATTTCCAAGTGTTGTTGGGTTGAAGAACATTACCACCTAATGGAGAGAGATTGAGTGGAGGTGGATTGAAAAACTTTAGTTTTGGAGTATTCAATTACAAGACTGAATTTTTCAAGAAGATTAGTAAGAATATTGTAGCTACAATAAAGGTGACTGTTAAAAATGTCAATATATTTGCTCTGAGAGATGAAAAGACCATCATCAACAAAAAAAATGAAGAAAGTGGGAATTTTGAGGTTTTTTAAGCAATTTTCTAGGATATATATAAAAGGTAAAAGATATAGAGTGGATAAAATGGATGATAGAGCAGAGCCCTGTCCTACACCAACATTGATGTGAAATGAACTAGAAGAAGAATTGTTCTATAAGTAATTCGTTCTCTTGTCCACTAGATAGTTGGCAAAGAAGAAAACAATATGATAATCAAAACCAGCTTTCTTCATGATGAGAGAAAGGAGTCTATGATTTAACAAAGGAAAAAATTGAGCAATGTCGAAGGCAAGGGTACTGGTGGATAAATTTTTAACCCAGCCAGCTCAAATGGTATGGATAAGAGTGACTTCAGCATCTATAGTTGATTTGAATTTGAGACCACCTAGTTGACTCAGGTAGATAAAATTGTTTAATGCCATGTTGAATTGAAGTCTTTCTCCTATGACTTTCTTAATAAGTTTACCTACTGTATTGAGCAAAACAATAGGTCTAAACAATTTAGGAGAATCATATGACTTTTTGTCAGGTTTGGGTATAACAACTGTAGTAGATGTCTTGAAATATGATGGCCAATATCCTAAGTTGATACAAGTATTAGCAATATGGATAATGGTATTAAGACATTCATTGTCCTTGAGAATAATCTTGAGATGGCTCCATATTAACTTGTCTGGGCCAGGAGCAAAAGAATTATTATAGCTTGATAAAGCAGATCTAAACTCCTCTTTTAAAAATGCCAGCCAAGGCATGGTAGGTTTGTTAATTATTTCATTAAGAATGTCCATATCCACTTGGCAATTGTTAGCTGTATTGAAAGTGGAATAGAGGACATACTACAAATCATTAATGTCTGAACATTGTTGATCATTATATTTGATAGTTTTGATTGCTGGTAATTTTTTCTTGTTAACCCAGCTCATGAGCTCCCAAGAGCCTCGTCTTTTGTTGATGATTTCTTGAATCTTATCATCAAAGAAAGATCATTTTGTGGATTTGACTTTGTTCTTGAAATTTTTCCATTTCTCCAAACTTCTTGTGGTCCTATATTTGTTTAAAGTGTGACTACATTCTTTGTTCCACCAACTTTTGGACTGTTTCATGATTTTGACTCTTTTTGAATTTGCTTTCCATGCACTAGCAATATTTGACATAAGTGAATTAGTAGCCTTCTCTAACTTGTTAGAATTAGACAAGTCAGATATATTGATATTCTTGATAGCCCATAAGACATCCTTAATAAAGCTAGACTCCTCCTTACTATTTTTTGCAATAGATTGCTTAAATAAAACAATATTTTCTTCAGCAATATCAATTGATACAGTCAGTGGCACATAATCCAAAGAAAGTTGTAAGTCAGAATATATGGAATAATTGTTGAGTTCTCTTGATCCACTTTGCAGGAACATAAGATTGATGGTCAAGTTTGAATTGTTATCCGAATCCAAGTATCTAGTGGGAACATTGTGAGTAGGAGATGAAAGTTCTAGATTAAAAGAGTCTGCTACAATCATAAGATCATCACTAAGAGATGAATGATGAGGAAAAACCAGATCCCAAATACTATCTCTAATATTGAAATCGCCAGTCATTATAACTAAATTCAACAAATTTACCTCAGTATCCTTGAGATACTTTAAGGCAGAGTGAGAAGAGTTAGAATACACATTCATGATTCAAAAGGTACAATTGTTGTTGAAGAAAGATACAAGAAGAATATCTCTATGATTAATGATGTCCTTTCTAAATGAAAAACAAAGAGAAGAAAGTCTGACATTAATATATATGTAATGACTCTTGGAGAATCATTGGACGAGAGCAGCTCTCTGGCAAAGGTAAGCCAATTGGGATGGAAAGGTATTCCTACTAGGGAAACACCTTCAGGATTTGTTGAACTTGGGATGGATCTGAGGGTTGTCCACAATGGTTCTTGGATAAATATGATGTTAAAATCTCGATTAACTTCTAAGACAGTGTTGATTAAAAAGTTGCTCTTCCAAACATTTTGTGAAAAGATCTTTAGGTTTCTTAACATCATATTTTGGCTTCATTCACATTTGAATGAATTGATTCTCTCCTAGTTTCCCAGAGCTTAGTGTATTCCTTGGTATGCCATTCCTTATTGAAGTGGTGCTTCCAAAATGGACACTCTACCAAGTTAGTGACATGAGATCTCTTGCAGTTGATATACTTGAACAAATGAGAGCATGGTTCACCCTTCTTTGTTTTGAGTCTAGGTGAGTTGATCTTAGCATTAGCTTTACAACACCAGACAAAATCTCTATGGTTATCAGTGTGATGGGGACTGTTGCACATAGTGCATTTAGATCCTTGAAATTGACAGATGCCTGTTGAGTGACCCCACTTCCAGCAATTTTTGTACTGAGGGACATCCAGATTCATATTGGCACCTCTCACTGTAGCAGCAATATTTCTGACATTGAATCATCTGTTTATGATTTTCTTTGCATTACTACCATTTTGGTTGTCCCAAATATCAATCCAAACTATCACTATGTCTGACTTGGGAGAGACTTTAATAATATGTGGTCTCGATGCAAGGACGATGTCGTTGAAGATGTAATTGTTTTTGAGGATGCATTCAATATCCTTGGAAGTAATACATATATTGGATTTGTCTATGTAGTATGGAATTCCTATGATTTTAAGGTAGGACTTGGATTAGGAAAGTCTAGGGAAAGCAACACTGTTGTCATTAACCTTGAGTGAATTCTTGACATATTTTTTAATTTCTTGAAAGTTAGAATTTAAAGTGATGTTGTTGGTGGTTATGATGATATCTTTGCTGTCTGAGATGATAAAGTCAGTGCAAATGTTGGATTTGATGTTTTTAAGGGCGCAGTTGATATTGATAACATGAGCTGCAGAATCCTTGGTGAATTTTATACTGTGCTCATTGGTTATCGGGATAATGATCTGTTTGTATGAAGGATCTTTGGTAGTCATATTAATCCTTGGTTTGGGTTTGTCATTCTTCTCATTGATAACCTTTTGAATCATGTTAATCTTCTTGTTTGAGAGTTCAGAGAATGTTTCATTGATTTTCAAAGTATTCATTGCAATATTTGAAGATGTAGCCTTGGGTGCCTGGTTGGAAGAAGCTTGTGCATAGGATTTCCTAGGAGGAGGGTTATTTATTTTTTTGAAAAATTTGGAAATCTCTTTAACCTCCTTCAATGATTTGGCCGGAATAGGCAGAGGAATAAACGTGGATTGGTTTAGCAACCTTGTCTCCTTTGCCAGGAGTTGGAGTTTTCTTGATTTGAGGGGTAAAATTTTCTTTAACTTTGTTTCTAAATATTATGTTGTTTTTGACATATAGGGAGTTCCATTTCAATTCATAGACTGCATTGATAAATTCCTAGAGGGCTTTACCCATGCCCATGAGATCTTTAATATCATTAGTCTTAGGACTTTCGATTGATTTAACAGAAATGTATTTCTTCATTCTAGTGAGTGATTCTTTGATGTTAAGGGCATCAGAGGCAATATGTTCCATGGATCCATGCAGTGATACAGCATGGAAGTTGCTGTCCCATGAGTCAGGGTCAAGGGCTTGATTGGGATCGTAATTGAAATTGATGTTAAACACATTTTCACCAGTTGGTTGGTTAAGGGTAGAATCTGCAGTCGGAACACCTTGTATCCTCATATTAGGAGAGAAGTCAGCCACCTTGCTGACTTGATTATTCTGACCCTCCTGGATTGTATATTCAAGATCATATTTGTTTGAAGACTTGACAAGTTCATCTTCATCCATCCTGTTACTTTCCTATTATACATGAAGAGCATATTCTTCTTGGCTTAAGTTCAATATAGTTGTTGAGGTTGATGGAGATCTAGGCCTGTGTATACTAAGGTCCAAAGAGTAACCTCTTACCTCATTATTCAGGTTGAACATGGCATTGTTGCAGTCAATGGCCATGTTAATGTCTTGGTTAGGTGTCTGTTTCAGAAGATTGAAGCTCATAGTATCAGAAGAGTATGTTAAATTTCCTAAGTCTCTAATAGGTGCTACCATGCAAGATGGTGGTAAGAGAGAGAGGTGAATTTTGGAGGACTGCTCTTATTTTTTTTTTTTAAATCATCAATTTATTACACAGGGCACGGTGGCAGATCATGGTAGCTACTTTATAACTATATACAATAGAAGTAGACTAACATGAAATTAGAAAGATAGAAGAAAAAGAAAAGACAAAAAAAAGAAATAGAAACAAAATAAACAAAAATAAAAGTGAAAAAGGAGAAAGGAACACTATGAAACTAGTCTGTAAAAGCAAAAGCTTTAGGATTTGTGATTAAGAACATGACAAAATAGTTCAAAGAATCTCTCCTTGGGTTCCAGTACCTATTAAATCTTCTACATTTATAAAGGATATGCCTTCTCGATTCGATAGGATAGTTATCACATGGACATTTAAAGTCCATGTTGGGGAAAAATCTTAGTCAGTATTCTCCAATAGGTGCATGATTGGTGATAGCTCTTGTAGCATGAGCACATAGGGAGTTGGAGTGACCGAAAACTTGCAACCAAGGTCTACCTTTGGTATACATTGGCTCAATAGCATTAAAGTCATCATCAAGTAGGTCAAGAAATTGTTTTCCTTTTTCATCTGATGCTTGGAAAGTCATTTTCCATTGCTTAATGATGTCATCACAATCCACTTTTCTGTAATATTTCCAAGATGTTTTGCAAGGGAAGGAGGGAGTTGGATTGAATGATTTAGAGTCTTTGTTGATGTCTTTGTGGAGCCTCTATTTGAGACGACTTGGACACTCCCAGAATTCAATGGAATTGTCTTGGCTTTTGTTGAAGAAACATTGTAATTTACTGAGAATGGCTGTGGAATGCAATTGATATTGATGTGAAGAGCTGTTGAAAATGTTCTTTGTAGCATGGATGGAGTCAGTGATGACAAAAATTTTGGATATACCTTCCTTGTTACACGCTTGGTTAATCTCACATCTAATAGCAAATAGTTCTGCTTCCGAGCTTGTTACAAATGTTGTGTGGTAAACAGTTTTAATGAGGGAGTGGTTGGCTTGATGAACATGTGAGATGGATGTATTAATATCATTCTTGGTGCTCACATCCATAATAATAAGGGCATTATTTGGAGAAGAAGAGATTTGAAGAACCATATCATTGAGTTCTTGTACATGGTTTTTAATTTTGTCTTTTTCTTTATTTACTAAGTTAAAAGGAAAACAATCAGAAAAAATGTCAGATAGACAAAAGCCAGGGGTAAACTCCTGGTGAAGAGAGGAAAAGGATGGGTAGATACCATAGGATTTATTGCATGAATTGATGAGATATCCTTTGGCGATGTTCTTTTGTCAATTTGTAAGCAACACAACTGCATGAGGATTAGGATTTTTGCTTTGCTGAGGTGAGTCATCCATTAAGTCTCTGATGATATAGTTATCCAAAAGTTTGAAGGGGCAGATAAGGGATCTTCTAGCGAGTTTTTGCAGATGAAATTTAATGGGAATAATTCCTGTGATAGCTTCAATTCCTTCTGATGGTGATGTTTTGAATGCCCCTGAAATCTAGATAGTGGCTCTCCTTTGCATTTTGTTTAAAATTTTCATGTGGTATAACAGAGAAGCCTTGTTGTAGAACTAGAGTTGGAACCTATATAAAGCTATAGGAAGAACACAACATCAGTACAGAAGATGTTTTTAGATGGGGGAGATCCCTCAAGACAAATTTCCTAGTAATTTCATGCATTTTACCATGGACATTACTTTGTTCAAATAATAATCAATATGTTGGTGAAATGTCAGCTTTCGATCAAAGAAGAAGCCCAGATATTTCCAAGTATCCTTAGGGTATAAAGACAGACCACTGAGCGGAGAGAGGTTGAGAGGTGGGGGTTCAAATATTCCATGCAATCTGTTAAAATGAAAGATTTCAGTTTTCCCATATTCAATGACCAAGCTGAAATCAATGAGAAGCTTTGAAAGGATATTGTAGCTACAAAATAGATGAGCATTTGAGATGTCTATAGATTTGTTCTGTGCAATAATAAGACCATCACCTACAAAAGAGAGAATGGAAATGGGGATTTTTAGATTTTTAAGGTATTTTTCTAAAATATATAAAAATGGAAATAAATATAAGGCTGAAAGAATAGGGGAAAGGGCAGATCCTTGTCCTACTTCCATATTAACTTCAAAATCTGGAGAGATCAAGTCGTTCCAAATGTAGTTCATTTTCCTCTTGACTAAGTAATTCACAAAGAAAGATGAAACTCTAGGTTCTAGACCCACCTTCACAAGGATGAGGGTAAGGAGATAATAGTTGATAGAAGGGAAGAATTGAGATATGTCAAAGGCCAGAGTACTAGTGGTTTTGCCTTTGGCCCAACCAGAGCATATGATGTGGGTGAGGGCTACACCAGCATCCATGGTAGATTTGAATTTCAAGCCACCTAATTGGCTTGGATAGATGAAGTTGTTGTTGACGACTGTGAATTGAAGTCTTTTAGCAATTACTTTTTCAATAAGTTTTCCTAAGGTGTTTAAGAGAACAATAGGGCAAAACAATTTGGCTTGATCATATGACATTTTTCCAGGTTTCAGAATGATTATCATGGACGAGTATTTGAAGTAATTTGGCCAGTGACCTAGTTTGAAACATACATTAGCAATGTTAATGATGTTGGCAAGACACTCATCTTGATTGATGATGGTCTTTAGATGATACCATGACAGTTTGTCAGGTCCTAGTGCAGACAAGTTATTGCACTTGCTAATTACTTGCTTGAATTCTTCTTTGGAAAAGGGGAACCATTGCGAAGTGGGTTTATGATTGATTTCACTGAGAATGTCAAGATCAATTTGGCAGTTGAGAGCGGTGTTGAATGTGCTATAGAGAGCATCCCATAGGTTTTCTGAGGATAGGCATGGGGAGCCATTATGCTTGATAGCTTTGGTGGTTGAAAGTTTATGCCTGTTAATCCAATTCATTAGTTCCTAAGGACCATTTCTTTTATTGGTGACTTCATGAATTTTTTTATTGAAAAAAGGATCTCTTGACATTCTTAACAACATTTTTGAAGTGTTTCCAGTTTTCACAACTTCTTGATGCTCTGTAGTTGTTGAGAGATCGACTACATTTATTTGTCCACCATTGTTTGGAGTGCTTGGAAATTCTTGATTTCTTAGCGTTTTTCTTCCAAGCTTGGTCTATGATTGCTCCAAGTTGGTTGACAATGCTTTCTAATTTGTTGGAGTCGTCAATGGTTGAAGTGTCCAGTTTCTTGAAACTTGAAGTAACTTCTCCAACAAAGGCCATTTCTTGGTAACTCTTTGAGTGAATTGTAAATTTCAAAGATTGAATGACTTCTTTGATAATGGGAATTTCAATAGAGAGTGGGGTATGGTCTGAAGACAGGCAGTTTCTAGGATGGATTGAGTGACGACCAAGTTCATAAGACCCACACCGCAGGAACATGAGGTCAATCACCAAATTTGACTCTCCTGCCATGTCTGAATATCTAGTTGGGCAAGAGTTAGTTGGAGTGGACAAAGAGAGGTTTAAAGAGTCAGCTATAATAATTAGATCATCACTAACTGAAGAATGAAGTGGAAAATTTGAGTCCCAAAGACTATTTCTAATATTGAAATCACCTGTTATGAGCAAAACATTTTCAATATTCATCTCAGTATTCTTAAGATACTTTAAGACTGTGTGAGAGGAGTCAGAGTAAACGTTCATAATATAATAACAAACATTGTTGTTGAAGAAAGAAATAAGACTAATATCTTTATGGTTAATAATGTCTTTGTGGAGCAAGAAACGAAGCAATGAAAGATAAGTGTTTATATATGTAAGGACTCTAGGTGAGTCCGACTTATCTGATGGAAGCCTAGCAAATGTGATCCAATTGGAATGATGATATGTTCCCATAAGAGAGTCTCCTTCACTGTTAGATGAACTGGGAATTTTGCAAATTTCAGATCATGGGGGTTCTTGGATTAGTATTATGTCAAACTGAGTTTGGGTCTCAAGGAGAGTATTGACAATTAGCGAGTTCTTGTGAATGTTTTGTAAAAGAATTTTTATGTTCTTCATAATCATTGTTGTACTACAATGTTCACTTTGGAATAGATTGACTTAGACCTGTTTTCATGGATCTCAGTGTATTTTTTCTGTTGCTACTCATGGTTAAACCTATGTTTCCAGAATAGACATAAATTAGAATCCACTTGATGGTTCCCATAGCAGTTTAGACACTTGAAGGAGTAGGGACATGGTTTCCCTTTCTTCATTTCCAATCTCAGTGGATTGATTTTGGCGTTGGCCTTGCAACACCATCTGAATTCACAATGGTTTTCAGTTTTGTGGGAATCATTACATTTGACACATCTTGATCCCTGGATTCTGCAAGAAAATGTAATGTGATCCTACCTCCAACAATTTTTACATTGTGGTATGCCTGGGTTCATGTTAGCTCCCTGAATGGTCATGATATATCATCCAACATTAAAATATCTGTTGATTAGCATTTTGGCATTACTGCCACTCTGGACATCCCAGATATCTATCCACACAATAGATATGTCCAACTTTGGTAATACCTTAATTACTCTTGGCCTTGATGCTAATGAAATGTTGTCAAAGATTTGATTCTGCTTGAGAATCGATTCGACATCACTTGAAGTGAGATGCTCTTAGGAGTTTGAATGTGGGTGAAAAGAGATGCCAATAATTTTCAGGTACAACTTCAATTTCAGGAGTTGTGATTCTTTAACCTGGAGGGCATTTACCTCATCGGAGTTTTTGACATGCTGATCAATGATAAGTAAGTCAGACTGTTGGCAAACCTTGTTGGTGATAATGGTTATTTCTAATGGATCCACTCAAATGTAGTCGACAAGAACCTCTGATTTCACATTGCAGAGTTGTCTGTTGATATTAGCAATGTGAAGAGACAAGTTTTTCATGAAGGCATCAATGTTGTCCTTGCTCATGGTGATGATTACCTGCTTCCTCAAGGGGCCCTTGGTTGTCATTTGAACCTTTGGTTTCGGCTTCAGATTTCCTTGAATAATGCTGTTGACTTGTTCAATTTTCTTGGCATTGAGAGCAGAAAATGCTTTCTTAATCTTGAGAATTTCAGTCATAGAGGCCGGTGACTTGGAGGCTTGAGCATATGACTTGGTGGGATTAGAACCTTCATTCTTCTTGTTTTCAACTGAAGATTTCTTGTTCTAGAAGTACTTTGATATAGTATTCACTTCCTTCACAGATTTAGGTGGGAGGAGCGGTGGTGGAGGAACCTTATTGAGGAAGATGGAAACTGATTTGGGAAGATTCTTGTTGTTTTTTTGTGCATCGGTTGGGGTGATTCTAGGAGAAAATTTAGATGCTATTTTTTCTCTAAGGGTTTTAGATTTGTTATCAGTTAGGAAAGAATCCCAACTAGCTTGATAAACTGAGGAAATAAAATTCCACACAGAGTCTCCTATGCCATCAAAGTCCTTTAAATTGTTAGCATTTTTGGGTTTAACCTTTTTGTTTAATATATATTTTGCCATAAAATTGAGTGAATCTTTAATGAATTTGGTATCTGAGGCGATATGTTCTATAGAACTGTGTAAAGAGATTGGGTGGAAGTTGCCACTCCACAATTCTGGTTTGGTGGGAGAGTTGGGATTGTACAGTAGTTGTATGTTGATGACATTGTCATCATCATTGCTAGAGGCTGTGGCATATAGTTTTGGTTTGATTGGGACATCATGTTTGTCTTGTTCAAGTTGGATGGGGAAGGCCTTGTTGTTTCCGTTCTGAAGCCTCATGTTGTTTAGGGTCTCAGCCGCCTTTTTTAACCAATGAAATTTCTCCTGCTCCATCTCATAAGACAAACTGGGAGAGTCAGTAGGTGGGTCAGTATTGATATCCATACCATTGTTTGCCATTCTCTCATGATATGCGACAGAAGAGTGAGTGGAAGACATCGATGTGTCCCTAGAAAGATTGATTTCAATGGAGGAAGATCTTCCTCTTATCTTGACATTATTTCTAGGAGAGGCTCCTGAAGATTTGTCCATCCCCATGCTGTTAATTAGAGACACTGTTGGTAAAGAAGATTGCTGTGAGTTAGACATGGTTGTAGAGCTGAAAGTAGAAGGAAAAGTGGTTGATCCCTTGATCAGTGGCAAATAAATGACTGTGAGGACTGCCCTCATGCCCTGCATAATAAATTGTTGATTTAAAAAAAAATAATTATGGGTTAGCAGGCTGGTTTGCTGCATATGGGATAACTGATGATTCAATGCCTTGAGGCATACTTGTGTTGCTGGATTCAGGTGCATGGGGTACATGTGTGGATTCAACTGTAGGAACTATGCTGGTTGAATTAACTGTCCCCTCCTTTGCCATTGCATAGGAGAGTAAAGGGCTTTGAAGATTTCCATTTTCAACCTGGTCAGCCCACATAGGATTGTTGGCTGGAATTCAAACTCTTTTTGCATAATCCATGGATGATGCATCAGAGTGGACAGATAACTCCCTGGAATTTTAGGGCTTGAAGGCTTTGACTGACCTCTGGGCATGTCAATATCAATATCCATTTGTTGA
>JAJOHK020000514.1:0-24407 GCA_022457215.2 Leucocoprinus gongylophorus | reverse complement strand
ATTGTCCAAGCAAGTCTATGAGAAAATCTAATACACTCTCTTAATGACTGGACCATAGTAATGGGATGCATAACAATGAAAAAATGGTCTTGCTCAAACCAGAACTGCTGGCAGTTTGTACACTAGACAGAATGGATTTTTAAGATAAGAAAAAAGGTCTTCTAACAGACATCCAATAGAATAACAGGCTTGGTCCTTATGAGGAACCAGTGGCTAAGGTTGCAAAAGAGCTCCAATAGTTCTTAGTGAAGTCAATGTATTTGTTGGAGTAGGCTGAGACAAATAGCCTTTTTTCATCTCATGGTAAGATTTATATTTCAGACATACACTGGAAAATGTTAGAACTTGTGTCTCAGAGTTACTGGTGGCCTCAAATGTCTATATATGTTGGTCAGTACATCAGCACCTATGACCTGTGTCTGTGGACCAAGCTAATCCAGCACTTACCACTTAGAGAACTAACACTGTTGGCTATACTAAATATATAGTGGGATACCATCAGTGTGGACTTTGTAGTAGAACTTCTAGAATCATCAGGATATGATACAGTCATAACTGTAGTATACTCTATTTCCAAAAGGGCACATTTCATTTTGATCTATACCACTGTCACTGCAGAGAATATAGTAAGGTTGTTTCTATATCATGTATGGAACCTCCATAGTCTTTCTGATTGTGTGGTATCAGATAGAGGCCTACAATTTATTATACTCCTTACTAAGAAGCTATACTGCCTCCTTGGAATCACTTCTTCTATGACCTGGCATCCATAGTTAGATGTGCAAACCAAATAAGTGAGCCAGAAGCTTGACTAGTACCTTTAGACCTTTTTGAATGAATAACAGAGTGATTGGTACAACTTCCTTCCTATGGTGTTATAGCGCAAGGATGTGGACAGACTTTGGCTAGGGTTAGGGTTAGCCAGACATAGATAAGATAGTATTTTATTAGTCTACAACGGATGGAGATCACGTGACCTGGAAGTCATGTGATATAGGCTAGAGTAGTCTAGAGCGGTCTAAAAGGATCGGAAAGAGTCTAGATAGGAGTTAGGGTTAGGAGTGATGTCAAGGGACATGGGTTCCTCATGGTGTACACATGGTGTGCACATGTACAGCAGAGATTAAGAGTATAACATCAGGGCACATGTAGGGAGCATGGTGGCCTTATGAAAAACACATGTGGATGAGTAATAGGACATAAGGACAAAGCATGGACTTTAGGGTCGGTTATATAATATTGTAGCATGGACCAGAACAAAGTAGTATATATAGTGGTAGATAGAGTAGGAGCTCCTTATCGAGTTCTCTTGTAATCCCCCATTCGTTACTTGATAGCCTACTAAGAGCTTTGCTTGTTGTGAGATCATTTGTCCTTGAGTGACGAGTGGTTGCTACAACATATGGCAGAGTCCTAGCATAACAACTATGTATACTCTTCAATATAACAGCTATCCTTCCTCCTTAACACTAGACAGCTTCTGTAAATAGGTTTTGAACTCTACAAACATGAGTCCAAGTTAGAAAGTGTCTTCAAGTTTATAGAAATAATGAAGTCTACACTAGAAAAAGCAAGGTCTACTATCCAGAAATCTTGGAACAACATGACCAAGTATTATAATTAATGTTACATTCTCATCCTAGCACTCAAATATGGTAATAAAATGTTCTTATACTCTCTAGACATCTATACAACCCATTCCTTTACCAAACTGTCACACTACTATCTTAAGCCTTATGTCAAGATTGCTGACAATGGACTCTATTTTATTTTATTTTATTTTATTTTTCTTTTACTCTTCTTTTTAATTTTCTATTTTTAGAACAACTTGGGGTAGGGATTATCAGTCACGCTGTCACATCAGTCACAAATTGATGGCGAAGTCACAAGACTGATCATGGGACTTGGGAAAATGAAGTAGAAGGTTTTGGAACAAAGTGACGTCATACAGCATGGACAACACATGCTAGCCTCATGTTATACTCATGGACATTTAGGGTAGGGTGCACAGTAGCTAGCATGGACTATGAGCAATAGTATATAAGGTAGACTACTTTGTATTAGGAACTCTATCGAGTTCTCTTGTGTTACTCAATACAAGAGTTGCTTCATTGCTTAACACTTTGAGCTCTGAATCACAACACCTTACATGATAGAAAAACAAGTGAGACCTATATGAGATCTATATTATATTGTTTGAAACTCTCTCCTATACTACAAAGACTATACTTGGTGTTTCATATTGTTAAGCTTACCACTATCTCCAAGAATCCTATATCTAGAAGATATTCAAAGCTACCTCCAGACTCTGTTATTATCAACAGAGAGGAAGAGTGGGAAGTAGAGTGTTATAAACTAAAGCTCTTAGAGTTAAGCAATAGAACAACTCTTGTATTGAGTAACACAAGAGAACTCGATAGAGAACTCTTCTACAAACTAGCCTACTTATATAGTCCTACAGGTGGTCCGTGCTAACTACTGTGCATCCTACCCTAAACCACCATGTGTGATTCATGCTGTATGACATCATTTATTCTTAAATCTTCTACTATATTCTCCCCAGTCTTGTAATCTGTCTTGTAACTATGCCATCAAGTTGTGACTGATGTGACAGTGTGACTGATAACCCCTACCCCAAGTTGTTCTAAAAATAGAAAATAGAAAACTAAATTAAAGAGAAAAATGAAAATGAAAAATAAAATAGAGTAAAAACTAAGTCTACCATTTGTGAACTTGACATTACCCCTCTCTTAAGGTTTCTCCTCCAGAGAAACTGCTTTCCACCTTCTCTAATTTCTTTCCAGCTTCTTCAAATATTCCTCTTCAAATTTTCTGTCATCCCACCTGTACAACATCTTTGCTGTAAACTTCCCTGGTAGTTCTCCCCTTCTGAAGTCTCTTTCCTCTGCCATATCTATTTTTTCTTGTCTCCTAATTTCTGCATTCATCCTTCCTTTGAATTCTTCTAAGGCTTCCCCTGCATTTTTCAAATTTTCTTTTCTTTCCCATGTGTTTCCTTCTGCCATGAACCCTTTCCACCACACCAAGTACTTCTCTATCCTTTTTATTTTTTTCTTATTTAGAATTTTTTCCACCTCCCATTCCTCAACCCCTTCCACTTCCACTGGTTTTCCTTCCTCACTCTTCTGTCCCTTTACTTGCTCCTTATATTGAACTATCCAGCTTACATTTACTACCAGATGAATTCTCATCGAACTTGGTAATCGTAATTTTACCGCATTTGTCAATACTATATCCTCTATCACATATGGCCCCACATATCTTTCCATCAACTTCCATACTGGTCTTTCCTTGAATACTAAGTCTTTTATACTTAGCATCACTCTGTCTCCCATCTTCCACTCTTCTGTTTCTCTTCTACTTCTGTCTGCATATCGCTTCATCTCTTCTTGTGTTTTTCTTAGTGCCACTACTGCTTCCTCATGCACCTTTTTCATTTTTTCTACAAATTCTGTTGCACTCTCTACCTTTCTCTTTTTTCTTATATCCCCTCCCATTCTTAACTCTCTTCCATAATTTGCCATGAATGGCGACATCTTAGTTGCAGTATGAGTCTTATTATTCACTGCAAACTCAGCTGATGCTAACTACTCCGGCCAATCCTTTTGCCTATTCTCCATGAAGAACCTCAAATACTGCTCCAACTCCTGATTCATATGTTCCGTTTGCCCATCTGTTTGTAGGTGGAATGCCGTTGACAACTTCGTCTTTATTTCTAATATTCTGTTCAACTCTTTCATCAAACCTGCCACAAATTGAGGTCTCTGATCTGATACTATGCTTTCTGGTAATCCATGCAACTTCCATATGTTGTCTCAGAATAACTTTGCCAATCCCTCTGCTGATGTCCCTTCTGTTGTTGCCACAAAGTGTGCCATTTTGGATAATCTGTCACACACTACTAGAATTGCATTCTTTCCTGCCACTATTGGTAGTTTTGTAATGAAATCTACTGTCAGGTGCGACCACAGTTTCTTTGGCACCTTGCCTAACTTCAAATTCCCTGCTGGTTCCTCCGTCCTATTCTTCATCCTCTAACATAAGTCACATCCTTCTACATACCTTCCAACATACCTTGTTACCCCCGGCCACCAGTAATTCCTTGTCACCAATTCTACTGTCTTCCGTCTTTCTCTATGTCCAACTGCTGGTACATCATGGTGTAACCAGACTACTTCCGCTCTCAATTCCTCATCTTTTAGTATATATACTTTTCTCTTCTTTAATACTAGATCTCCTTCTATCTGCCACTCATTTCTCCATAACTTCTTTACTCCCACCTTCTTCATCTCCTCTACTACTCTAACTACATCCTTGTCCTTACTCCTTGCTTTTTTTATTTTTTCTAATAATTCTACTTCCAATCCCTCTACTATTACTTCTTGCATGCTATGAATCCAATTATCCTTAATAAATACCTGATTTTCATTATCCCTTTCTGTTCCTACCTTCCAGTCTGCTCTTCTGCTAAGTCCATCTACTTTTCCCATCTTAGTTCCCACCATATGCTTCAAGGTAAAGTCAAACTGAGACAGATATAATGCCCATCTGGCTTGTCTCCTGTTTAATTTTTGCACCTTCATAAAATACTCCAAATTCTTATGATCTATCCAGATTTCGAATTTAAACTGCGCTCCTTCCAGTAAGTGTCTCCATGCTTCTAGTCCTCTAATAATAGCTAACATTTCCTTGTCATAGATCTCATAGTTCCTTTCTATTTTGTTTAATGACTTGGAAAGAAAAGCCACTGGTCTCCACAAACTATTCTCACATTTCATTGATAACACTCCTCCTGTTGCATAATCTGATGTATCTACCTCTATTCTCATTTTTTTTATCTATATCCGGTGCTGCCAACACTGGTTTCTTTGTAAATTGCTCCTTCAATTCCTTAAATGCCTTCTCTTGTTTTTCTGTCCACTCTCACTTCCTATCTTTTTTCACCATATCATGTAATGGCCTTGCTATTGATGCAAATCCTTTAATAAATCAATGATAGTAGTTCGCCAATCCTAAGAATTTTTGCACATCTTTAACACACTTTGGTGTCAGCCATTCTAACACTCCCTTCACCTTTTCTTCTTCTATCTTAATTCCTTCCGGTCCTATTATCACTCCCAAAAATCCTACTTTCCTGACTTTCCACTTGCACTTTTCTGGTTTCATATATAGATCATTTTCCTCCAACCTTTTAATGACTTCTGCCACCAGTTCATTATGCCCTTCTTCCATTTCCGTTCCGATTATCACATCATCTATAAACACTGCTACTTTTCCAGTATTAATTAAATCTCTCAACAATTCATTCATTATAGCCTGAAATATTGCTGGAGAGTTTGTCAATCCGAAAAACATCACCATAGGTTCAAAGGATCCCTCCGGTATAGTAAATGCCGCTTTCCATTCATCTCCCTCCTTAATTCTCACATTGTTGTAACTCCACCTCAAATCTATCTTTGTAAACACCTTTTTTGTACCGATATTCTCCAGTACATCTGATATCAATGGCAGGGAGTAGTTGTTTTTAATGGTCCATTCATTTAAGTATCGATAGTTCTGGACCATTCTCTTTTTTCTGTCCTTTTTTCCTACAAAGAATACTGGTGCCATCTATAGTAACTTTGACAGTCGGATATATCCTTTTCTTAGTTGCTCCTCAATAAACTTCCTCACCTCCCCCCTTTCTTCTCTCGACAGTGGATACACCTTTCCCTTCTTTGGAACAAACCCCTCTTTTACATCTATTGCATGATCCCACACTTTCCTTGTTGGCATTCTCTCTGATTGCTTCTTCCTGAACACTTTTATCCACTCATGAAACCTCTCTGGTACCAGCTTCTTTGCTTCCACTTCTGATCTTGCTGCTTCCTCTTCTTCATCCCATATCTCCCATTCCTCTGCTATTTTTTTTACCTCCATCATCTTCCCCTTTTTCATTTTCCTCTTCTCCTTTTCTTCTTTCTTTTTCCCAGCCTCCTCCCTTGCCTCCTCTTCCTTTTGCTTCTTCCATCTTGACTTCTCCTGTACCAGCCTCCACTGCTTCCCACATTCCTCCAGACACCTTGTTATCTTCACCTCCCCTATTCTCCAATCTATTTCTGGATTGTAGTGTGTTAGCTATAGTATTCCCAAAATTACCATCCACTTTTGTCCCCCAATAACATTAATCTCTATCCTCTCCCTATGTCCTTGATAATAAATATTAACCTCTACTGTATTTTCTATTGGTCCTTTTTTATTAAGCGACCCATCCACATTTCTCACATTCATCAGCCTCTCCAACTTCTTCAACTTGAAACCCTGTTTCCTAGCAAATTCTGAGCTCATGACCAACCCAGTTGCTCCACTGTCCAATAAAGCTTCCACTGTTATCCCCTCCTGAGTATCTATCCTTTCCAACCCAATCTTCACTGTTACTTCTCTCAATGTTCTTTTCTCTACCTTTCTCACTTCTACTTTCTTAATTCCCTCTGATTTTGGTGCATCAGCATTTATTTCTGTAGCTAATACATGTCAGGCATGGTTCACACTGAGGTGGAAGTCCACGGAGTGGACTTGGAAATGAGTGGACTTGTGGAATAACCTTGGCTTCAGCTTATGTGCTGTGCTGTCTGTCTGCTGCATGGTCACAACTTCAGATAATAGGAAGAAGTCCAAGATGGAAGTGAGTGCTGATTGGTATGTCACCATTGAACACTAGAGATCGAGTTCAATAAGAGATTATCTTCATTGATTATCAGACTAGTGAATTACAATGTAACTACTAGTCTTATATATAAACTGATAGTTTAGGAGATGCTTGGGGTTTCAATGGTAAGGCCCCTATTATCCCAAGCAGAGGTTTCAGTGTTGAGACACTGACAGGAGTAACTCTGTCATGGAAGACCAAGTTGAATAGGAGTATCTCCACTGTGGAAGACAGAATACCCGGATAGTTGCAGCACTACCATGAGACATGTTGCAAGAAAGGTGGCCACTGTGGAAAACAGGCTTATATGATTGGGAGATGGTTTCACCATGGGGATGTTATTTCCAGACAGGTGGACTTGTATATGACAATACACTATATTTATTACAAGAACTTAGTCAAGGGCTTCTAAGTTCTTCACCTCTTTTAAATGTCCAATTTGTTTGATGTTGCCCTCAAATCTTCCTCCTCCATATTTCACCCTTCTTCCATTCATTGGCCTTCCTCTTCCCCTATTCCTACAGTGGTAGGCCATATGCCCAAAACCCCTACAAGTATAGTAGTTCCTCCTCTGGTCTACCTCCATTGCATAGGGATCCTGCCTAGAAGGAATCCCCATCCCTTGCCCTGCTCTCCTTACCACTACCATGTTCATCCTCTTTACTCCCTCCATTGGAACAGGCCCTGTTGTTACTTGCTGAAGAGGCACTTGCCTCCTCTGCCATACTAATGGTCGTTGCTCCTGCTTAGGAGCCCCTCCTCCCATTTCTTTCTTCCCTCTTAGCCTCTCTTGCTCTCTCTTGCTCTCCCTCCAGTTTCTGTCGAGGGCTGTTGCCCTTCTGTACCATTGTTCTATAGAGGCTGGTGAATTTTCTGCCTCCATCAACTTTCTCCTTATTCTCCCATTTATTCCCCTCTTGAACTCCTCCACCAATGGTCTCCCTTCATATTCACTACCCCTCATTGCTCTCTTAAACTCTTGTATGAATTTCTCCATCATTCTTCCTCCTTGCTTTAGCTTCCTCAGCTCTGCCACCTTTACTGCTTCTTCTTCTCCTTCATCAAACTCTTTCCTTAATACTGTCAAAAATTCTTCTGCTGTTTCATATTCTATTTCCCCCACCTCCAGTTCCTCCATCACATTCTCTTTCTAAATATCTGCTGACCCTCTCTGCACATGTGACAAGATCCAAAACACTTGTTCTTCTACCGTCACTTCTCTCATCTTCATCCTTAAATATAGTCTACATGCAGTTACAAATCCTCCTACCTTCCCTGCTTCTCTGTTGAAGATGGCTGGCTTAGCCACCTCTATGTGAGGTCCTGTGTTGGACCCTGTTGCCCCTCTCTCTGCACTTCTTGTTCCTCCTGTTGCTGCAAGTAGAGCTTGTATCTATACCTGTATTGCTGGCAAATGATCTTGTGTAAATTGATTTGACTTATGTTAGGATAAAAGGGAGATGAGTCAATGGGGGAGAGTGATAATGATAGCAGTGGTGGTGATGGTGGTGATGGTGATGTGTATAAGGGGAGAGCAAAACCTGTGCTGGTTTCACTCTCTGTCTTGTATTCCAAAGATGACAGTATCTCTGTATGTAATAGCAGGCCCTCTTCTTGTCCTGCCTATACAATTACTGACTACTGCTGACTACTGCCCTAATAGAATGGTAAACAATTTTGGTCTAAGAAAACCATTCTACTCTAAGTAATGTTTTAAGAATGGCCACTGTTCCTCTGTGTAGACAAACCACAAGTAAGTCTGTAACACAAGACTGATATGAAGAAAAGATACAGAACACATCCACAAAAGGTGATATGTCTACCATGTACCAGTGGGCTTTGGTACAAACAGACAGCTAGGCTTTCCCTGCCTAACCTTAAGTCTAGGATCCAACTATATCTTCTTGACTAAGGGTCTGTATTGACCCTTGGTGTTGTAGCAACCACTTATCACTCAAGGACAAATGATCTCACAATGAGCAAAGCTCTCAGTAGGGCTATCAAGTAAAGAGTGGGGGAATTACAAGAGAACTCGACAAGGAGCCCTCGCTGTATTGCTCCTCTATTTATATAAATACACTGTGGTCTGTGCTACAACAATGTGTTTATCTCATATCCATCCACCATGCTTCTACCTCATGTCCTATTACTCATCCACATGTGTTTTCCTTAAGGCCACTATGCTTCCTACATGTGCCCTGATATCATACCTTTAATCTCCACTGTACATGTGCACACCATGTATACACCATGAGGAATCATAGTTTCTTGACATCATCTCTAACCCCAACTCCTTCTAGACTCTTTCTGATCCTTCTAGACCCCAAGTCCTTCCAGACTGCTCTAGACTACTCTAGCCTATATCACATGACTTCCAGGTCACATGCTCTCCATCCATTGTAAACTAATAATTATTTACTTATCTATGTCCAGCTAACTCTAACCCTAGCCAAAGTCTGTCCACACACTCGTCTTATAACACTTGGTCGAGGATGAATAGAGAGTAAGTTGGTTTGGAGGGCTAGTGTTAAGCAGTCCAGAGATGGGAATCGAGTTCTAATGTTATGAACTAAAGCTCTTAGAGTTAAGCAATAGAACAACTCTTATATTGAGTAATACAAGAGAACTCTTCTACAAACTAGCCTACTTATATAGTCCTATAGGTGGTCTGTGCTAACTACTGTGCATTTTACCCTAAACCACCATGTGTGATCCATGCTGTTGTCATATGCAGGTCCACCTGTCTGGAAATAATGTCCCCGCAGTGAAACCACCTTCAAATCATACAAGCCCGTCTTTCATAGTGGCCACCTTTCTCGTAACATGTCTCATGGCAGTGCTGTGACCCTCTGGATATTTCGTCTTCCACAGCGGAGATACTTCTATTCAACTCAGTCTTCCATGACGGAGTTACTCCTGTCAGTGTCTCAACACTGAAACCTCTGCTTGGGATAATAGGGGCCTTACCATTGAAACCCCAAGCATCTCCTAAACTATCAGTTTATATATAAGACTAGTAGTTACATTGTAATTCACTAGTCTGATAATCAATGAAGATAATCTCTTATTGAACTCAATCTCCAGTGTTCAATGGCGACACACCATTCAGCACTCACTCCCACTCGGACTCCTCTCCTTCATCTAAAGTTGTGACCACGTGGCAGACAGACAGTGCAGCACATAAGCTGAAGCCAAGGTCATTCCACAAGTTTGCTCATCTCCAAGTCTATTCTTTAGACTTCCACCCCGGTGTGAACCACGCCTAACAGCTGTATGATATCATTTATTCTTGAATCTTCTACTATGTTCTCTCCAGTCTCATGATCTGTCTTGTGACTATGCCATCAAGTTGTGACTGATGTGACAGCATGACCGATCAACCCTAACCCTAGTTGTTCTAAAAATAGAAAATAGAAAACTAAATTAAAGAGAAAAATAAAAATAAAAAATAAAATAGAGTAAAAACTAAGTCTACCATTTGTGAACTTGACATAGAGAAGATTCTAGATAGTTGCTGGCATCATAAGAAGTACTAGTATTTGATCAAGTAGAGAGGATTTGGACTGGAAGAAAACTCCTAGAAATACACCTCAGATATATTTATACCAGATAAAATGGCAGAGTTTTATCACCTCAACCCTCATGTCCCAATAACAATAGACTTTCAAGACATCAAGTTCAGATATATATCACTTGCTTCAAGTCACAGCAATCTTGGAAAAGAAGTAAATGTCAGAAGACTCTAAATGTCAAGATCGTTGACGGTGGACTTTATTTTTTATTTTCTCTTTTCACTTTATTTTATTTTTATTTTTCTTTTTCTTGTATTTTCTATTTTTAGAACAACTCGGGTTAGGGTCTATCAGTCATGCTGTCACATCAGTCACAAGTTGATAGCATAGTTACAAGACTGATCACAGGACTTGAGGGAATGGAGTAGAAGATTCTGGAATGAAGTAATGTCATACAGCATAGACAACACATGTTGGCCTCATGTCATACACATGGTTATTAGGATAGGGTGCACAGTAGTGAGTATGGACCATGAGTAGTAGTATATAAGATAGATTACTTTATACTAGGAACTCTATCGAGTTCTCTTGTATTACTCAATACAAGAGTTGTTCTTTTGCTTAACCCTTTGAGCTTAAAGACCATAACACTAAACTCCAAACTTCAAAACTGCAACACTAGAGTTTGCCAAGTCTACCTACTCACTCACAGTTAAAACCTTATCAGAGTGATAATACTAATGAACAGTTGGCTAATGTACTTAGGCAACTTGCAAATATGCTTAATGCTAATTAGACTTCTGGTCCCAATACTCATTTTAGGGAAACTAAAGCCTATATCTCCAATACTTTCAGTAGCACTGAGCTTGACAAGCTTAATAATTTCCTATTTCAATATTGTCTCTATTTCTGTGCCAACCCTACACAATTCAATATGGACATTGTAAAAATCAACTTCACAATAACCTACCTTACTGGAGTAGCCTAGGACTAGTTTGAGGTAGGCCTCAACTAGGAAGACTAGGGCATCCTGCAAGACTGGCTCTCCAATTGGAATCTTTTTGTTAATGAGATATGTTAATATTTTGGTCTCTCAGATCTTGTTAATAAAGTGGCCAACATACTGGATAATTTCTGCATGAAGTCCAGTGACAAAATTTCCACTTATAACATGGATTTCACATACTATGTCTCCTAATTAGGTTAGAGAAATAGTATTCTGTGCCACCACTATTATCAGGATCTCCCCAATCAGATTTAGGATCCCATCCCTATTTGAGAACAAGGAAAACCCACTTTATTCCAGGATATATACACTTTAGTGATGACTATCAATCACTGCTACTGGAAATATGACTATAAATACCACTATGATAGACAGGTAGAAAAAGAGGCTCTTGAGTCTTACTCTTGGAAATAAGAGAAAGCTTCCACTGTTGGTAATGCTATAGCCTTCCAGAACAAGGTAAATACATCTCTAGTAGCTTCATTCACCAAATCATCTTTCTTCAAACCATCTCCATCTCCTGCTCCCAAGAAATAACCTAATTTTCTATGAGTGAATCTCTCTTTCAAGCTGGACAGTAATAGCAAGTTAATCAGTGACAAGTACAAGAAGTGTCTTAAAACACAATCTGTGCCTCTATTGCAATGTGGGAGACTACAAGTTGAACTCCTGTTCCAAGAGTTGCAGTGCTTCAACTACTTCTGAAAAACCCTTGGAAAAATAAAAAGTGACCCCCAGAACTCTATACAGACTAAGAGCTATATCGAAATTCCCTGTGCAACAATAAGTCCTATCTAACTCAATGCATCTGCTCTTTCTGATCCATATTCTCTCTTTGTCTCTCTTATTTTTCCCTTGATTCTTAGTCAGAATCATCTTAATAAAATCCTATTCCAAGCTCTCATTGACTTTGGGTCTACTCATTATTTTATAGACTCTAAATTTGTAGACATTCACCACTTGAAAACATTTGCAACTCCTCCAGTTGCTCTCTGCTTATTTGATAATTCATCAAATAGCACTGTTTCCAAAATTGCTAACCTGTCTATAATCTTCCCCACTAGTAATTGTATAACTCTGAGACTTATGTCACTCTACTTGATTCTTTCTGCTCTTTGGTCCTTGGATACAACTAGCTTGCCTGACATGATCTACTGATTGACTGGGCAAATGAGTCAATAAACTTCCATTCATCTTTGCAAGAAAATCTTGCTCCCTCTCATGTTATCATCCGTCATCTCTTGATACCTCTCTATAATTATTGGAATCTGTGATTTCCATACCAGTATCTGAGATCTCTATGTCTATCTTTGAGTGATCTAATATTGCTATCATTAGTGCTGTAGTATTCTTGTAAGCATCAAAACTTCTAGGCTCTAGCAACTTTGAACTCTGTCTTTGCTCTTTAGACATTCAGTCCAACTTCACAAAACTTGCAGAGACTTCTGACCTTTCCAATGTCCCTTTCAAGTATTACAAACTTGCCAATATTTTCAGCAAAACCAAAGCTGAAGTACTCACTTCTTATTAACCTTATAACCTCCAAATCAATCTGGAAGAAAGTGTTCAATCTTTGGTTAGCCCTATATACTTTATTTTAGCATCTAAACAAGAAGCTCTAAAGAAATTCATTAAGGAAAACCTTAATACAGGTTTCATCTGACCAATCTTCTTTCTACATAGTACACTAGTCTTATTTGTCAAGAAGAAAGATTGTTCACTGTACCTATGTGTCAACTTATGTAGCCTTAACTACATTTCCAAAAAGAATCACTATTCACTTCCACTTATCTCCAATCTACTAGACTTACCTCACAAAGCTTGGGTTTATTCAAAGATAAATCTTTGCCATACTTACCACTTGGTTTGTATTGCCAATGGTGATGAAGACTACTTTTAGAACATGTTATGGATTATTTGAGTGGTCTGTAATGCTCTTTGGTTTTACCAATACTCCTACAGCCTTCCAGTAATTTATAAACAACATTTTCTCTGATTTTTTGGATGTTTGTGTCATAATCTATCTGAATGATATACTCATCTACTCGAATAACATATCCAAACATCACTGGCATGTTAAGGAAGTACTCAAGTATCTCTGTAAGGTTGGTTTTTATACCAAAGCAGAGAAATGTGAATTTCACTCCAAGTCGGTAGAGTATCTGGGATATATCCTTTCTTCTTCTGGCCTTACTATGTCTGATAACAAAGTAAAGATTATTCAAGACTGGCCAGAACCTAAGAAAGTCAAGTATATTCAATTCTTCTTAGGTTTCACAAACTTTTATTGCCAGTTCATCTTTAACTACTTTAATATTGTTATTCTATTGACATGCCTCATCTGGAAGGACATTTCTTGGAAGTTTGACTCCTCCTGTCATGATGCTTTCAATTCTCTCAAGAAGGTATTCACCTCTACTCCTATCTTCACTCATTGGATTCTCAATGCTCAACTCATCATGGAAACTGATGCTTTGGACTATACTCTCACTGCAATTCTTTCTATTGTTAATGAAGAAAATGAAGTTCATCTAGTTACCTTTCACTCCCATACTTTTACCATAGCAAAGTTGAACTATAATATATATGACAAGGAATTACTTGCTATTTTTGAAGCTTTCAAGATTTAGTGACACTACTTGGAAGGTCTAGCCTATCCTATCAATGTTATTACAGATCATAAGAACCTTGAGTATTTTTCTACTACCAAGATGTTGATCCAGAGGCAAACATAGTAGTCCAAGTATCTTTCTTAGTTCAACCTTGTTATTAAGTTCCATTCTGGTTATCTTGGCACTAAACTAGATGCTCTCACTAGATGGTAGGATGTCTACCCTAAAGAGAGGAATACTAGCTATGCCACAGTCAACCCCCACAACTTTAAACCCATCTTCACTCAAGAATAACTTGTAGCCTCCATATAAGCTACTGTCCTTCTTTTTTCTTCTCTCCATACTGCTACAGTCATGGATCTGAACACCCTATACCAAGACATCCTTTTGGCTCACCCTAGTGACCCAATTGTTACAAAACACATCTCTGCAGATAGCCAGTGGTCTACAGACCCAAATAGTTTTTTTCTCCTTGACAACAGAATTTATGTACTATCTACTGGTAATCTCCACACATGTGTTCTCTAGTATAATTATGACCACATCCTTGCTAGACATTATAGTCAAAACAAAACACTGGAATTAGTCTGCCATGAATACTCCTGGCCCAGCCTCTATGCTGATGTACAACAATTCTGCAAGTCCTGTGTCACTTGTATGCAATCTAAGCCACAACATCACAAGACCTATAGATCTCTCAAAGAACTCCCTATCTCTGAATGACTATGAAATTCCATTTCTATGGACTTCATCAAGAAACTTTCATTATCCTCTAGATTTGACACTATCTTGGTTATAGTTAACCAGCTCACTAAGCAGGCAATCTTTATCCCTACACATAATACCATCACATCTGTTCATTCTTCATATGTTCTCCAAACATGGTGTTCCTTCCTATATCACCTCTAACAAAGGCTTGGAGTTTGTATCAAACTTCTTTTATTCTTTAGACACTACTTTAGATATACAGCTTTACTTCACTTTAGGTTACTACCCCAAAGGTGATAAACAAACTGAACATACGAATTAGACCCTTGAGCAATACTTCTATGTATACTATAATTACCAGCAAGACAACTGGTCCAAACTTCTATCTCTTATAGAGTTTGCTTATAACAATGCTCTAAGTGCTACTACCAGTATTTCTCCATTCTTCGCCAATAAGTGATATCATCCAAACATTACTGTTTACCCTGAATATGATATTGCTTCCTTCCTAGCCTGTGATTTCACCATAGATCTTGATAAATTATAGAGTATCCTCAAAGCTGAAATTTTCACAGCCCAATAGCATTACTAGAAATCTGCTAATACATGACATTCCTCTACTCCTGATTTTAAAGTAGATGACAAAGTTGTCAAGGCTTAGTTCTTCTGAACCACTAGGCCTTTAAAGAAACTCTCCAAAAAATATCTCAGATCTTATAAAATCATTGTCTAGTCTGGTATACTATTGTTCATCCTCTATTTTCCAGATTCCATGCACTCTGTTCATCCAGTTTTCCATGTGTTCATGCTCAAACCTGCTATGTCTAATACTTTCTCCAAAAGGACACAACTAGCCTCTGCTTCAGTTATAATTGACAGGGAACCCAAGTATGAAATTTCTTGGATAGTGAACTCTAAAATTGATCACTGATAGGCATGCAAACTCCTGTACAAGATGATCTGGCTAGTGTATGAAGACACTGAAGGCAAATCTGAATAGATTCCCACATTCAAACTCATTTATACTGCTGACTTGGTATCTGATTTCCATATCATATATCCCACTAAGCTCAGTCCACTTCCATTGTTCTGATCATGCTGTTGCACTTGTCTCCTGTCTTTGTGCATTTTCCAATAGGAATTTCCTTTATTAATTCCTTAGTATATTCTGTCTACTTATTCTCATTAACCTCCAGCTTCCACATACTTTTTGGGGTTTCTTTTCAAAACTTTCAGACTTATTTTCATTTTATTTCTTGATTTCCTTACTCATACATTTAGATCACAAAAAATAAAATAAAATAACAATTGAAGAAAACTAAAACAAAACCACTATTCTAATAGGAGGCAGATGATGGAGTCCCCTCCTCTTGACTTTCCCCAGAGTCATCCTTGGACCCCTCCTCATCATCTCCACTCTCCTCCTTCTTGTTCCCTCCTTTCAAGTCCTATTTCTAATCCACTATGGCCCTAATCCTCTCCAACTGGGCCATATTTCTCTCTTGGCTTTTTACCAAGTCCTAAAGGGACTTTCTGGCTCCTTGGTACTCCTCCACAAGTTCTTGGAGTGCCTTTTCAATGACACTTAGAACTCTGCCATAAGTGGGGATCATGGCTGGAGTGTTAGTGTTGGTATGGGGTATACACCACTACTTGATAGCAATACACCCCATACATGCTAGAGACCAGCTAAGAGAAAGCTATCAGTAAAAAGAAAACATAGAGAAAAAATTCCTTACTTACCTTGAATTATACATTAGGCAGTCCTGCCCAGCATGTATATATCTTTCACAGGGGTTAGCATCCCCCAGCTTGACCACAATGTCTCCTCAATATCTTGCTGGTTGTTTTTCTTTAGTCTTTTTGGAAGGCTGGCAGTCTGCATTATTCTCCAAGGGTGCCTTCTTGCACTTAGATCCTATGATCTGAGACCCTTCAGTGTCTTCCAGAAGGACAGCATCTTTCTTTTCAAAGTTGTTGGAGATACTCTAATGTTCTTTTCATCTGCTCCTCCTCTTCCGCAGCCTTCCTCCTTCCAGCTTTCTCCCTTGTTTTTGTCTCAGCTTCCCTTCTTGCCTTCTGAACTGTACACTCAGCCTAATAGAACTTTGCTATTTCTTCCAGTTAGACTAGGAGCTGCTGTTGCTTTTCAAGCACTTTAGTGTCATTTTGGAAAATGTTGGAGGGAGCAGGAGAAGACATGATAATATGGAAACAAAGGTGAAAACTTTTTTTTGTTTATATATTGTTGACCTAGGTACCATCATGGAAGTTTTGGATAAGCTTAATAGAACTTTAAAGGTTCAGTCTTAAGGGGAGAATTGTTGTAGCAACCACTCGCCGTAACGGCACTCGTAGTACGCTTACTTCAGCAAAGCTCACAAAAGGCTATCTAGTAGTGGGGATTTACAAGAGAACTCGACAAGGAGCCCTCGCTGCATTGCTCCTCTATTTATATAAATTACATGTGGTCCGTGCTACAACAATATATGTCCGACCCTAAAGTCCATACCTCTACCTCATGTCCATTACTCATCCACCATGCATCTTCCATAAGGCCACCATGCTTCCCACATGTGCCTTGACGTCATACTCTTAATCTCCGCTGTACATGTGCACACCATGTGTACACCATGAGGAACCCATGTCCCTTGACGTCACTCCTAACCCTATCTCCAACTCTAGACTCTTCCCGATCCTTCTAGACCCTAAGTCCTTCCAGACCGCTCTAGACTATATCACCTGACTCTAACCCTAACCCTATGTCCGTTGTAGACTAATAATATACTATCTTATCTATGTCCGGCTAACCCTAACCCTAGCCAAGTCTGTCCACTCGTTCAAGCTATAACAAGAATACTGTTATATGCAAGTCTACCTATCTGGAAATTATATCCCCACAGTGATATCATCTCCTGATTATATAAGCCTGCCTTCCATAATAGCCATCTTTCTCACAACACATCTTACAGCAGTACTGTAACTATCCAGGTATTCCATCTTCTACAACAGAGATACTTCTATTTGACTTAGTCTTCCATGATGGAGTTACTCCTGTCAGTGTCTCAACACTGAAACCTCTGCTCAGGGTAATAGGGGCTATACCACTGAAATCCTAAGTATCTCCTATAGTAAGCATCTGTATATAAGACTATGTTATGACTTAAAGATCTTAGTACTAGTTAATGAGAAGAACCTTGTATAGGATTTACATAAGAGAACTTGATAGAGAACTCTTTACAGGATTGTCTACCTTATATACTAAAGGTGCCTGGTCCATACTAAGTACTTCTAGCCTACCCTAAACTGCCATGTATGCACTTCAAGGCCAACATGTATTGTACACATTATACAATATTATTCTTTTTCACCTTCTTCTTGTGTTCACATATCTAACCCTAACTCTAAGTTCTAAAAATAGAAAAATAGAAAATAAATAAAAAATAAAAATAAAAATGAGAAAGAAAATAAAGAGAAACTAAGTCCACTTCTCTCAATCTTGACATTACCCCCCTCTTAAGGTTTCTTCTCCAGAGAAACTGACTTCCATCTTTGCCAATTCTTTTCCAACTTCCTTAAATATTCCTCTTTGAATCTTCTGTTGTCCCAACTGTACAGCAGCTTTACCATGTACTTTCCTAGTAGTTTGCTTCTTCTGTATTTCTCTGTTCTTAAATTCCCTTTTATTCTTCTTTTTGTTTCTACCTTTTCCTATCTCCTTACTTCCGCACTCAATCTTTCTTTAAATTCATCAACCAACTCCTTTGCATTCCCCAGATCTTCCTCTCTTTCCCATATATCATTTTCTACAGTAAACCCCTTCCAACACACCAAGTACCTGTTTACTTTCCTTATTCTTCTTTTATTTAATATTTTTTCTATCTCCTACTCTTCAACTCCGGCTACCTCAATTGGTTTTTCTTTCTCTTTTTTCTAGCCTTCTACTTGTTCCTTATACCTTACTATCTAACTGACATTCACAACTAGATAGATTCTTATAGAGGTCAGTAATCATAGTTTGACTGCACTAGTGGATATCACTTCCTTGATTATATATGGACCAACATATCAATCCACTAGTTTCCTCACCAGTCTTTCTTTGAACACCAAGTCTTTGGTACTCAACAAAACTCTGTCTACTTTCCTCCATTCTTCTGTCTCTTTTCTTTTTCTGTCTGCATAACTTTTGATTTCTTTTTGTACCTTCCTTAATGCTGTACCTGCTTCTTCTTGTACCTTTTTCAGTCTTTCTACAAGTTCAGTGGCTTTCTCCACCTTCCCTTTCTTTCTAATATTCCCTCCCATCCTCAGTTCTTATTTGTAGTTTGCCATAAATGGAGATACTTTTGTTGTCGAATGTACTTTGTTATTTATAGCAAACTCTGCCAATGCTAACCACTCTGGCCAATCCTTTTGCCTGTGGTCTACAAAAAACTGAAGGTACTATTCTAACTTCTGGTTCATATGTTCTGTTTGTCTATCTGTTTGAGGGTGAAAAGCAGTTGACAGTTTTGTTTTGATGCCCAATATTCCATTCAGCTCCTTGGTTAATTCCGCTGCAAACTGGAGCCCCCTATCTGACACTACACTTTCAGATAACCCATGTAGTCTCTATACATTGTCTCTAAAAAGTCTCACCAGTCCTTCTGCTGTTGTTTCCTCTGTTATTACTATAAAGTATGCCATCTTTGATAATCTATTGCAGATTACTAAGATGGCATCTTTTTCTGCCACCATTGGTAGCTTAGTAATGAAATCTACCAAAATATATGTCTACAACTTTTCTAGGACTTCTCCCAACTTTAATTTTCCTGCTACCTCCTCTGTCCTATTCTTCATCTGCTGGCACAAATCACACTCTTCTACATACCTCCCCACTTCCCTGGTTACTCCTGGTTACCAGTAATTTCTGGTAACTAATTCTACCATCTTCCATTTTCCTCCATGTTCTGCCATCAGTACATTATGGTGTAATTGAATGATTTCTATCCTCAACTTCTTATCTTTCGGTATATACACTTTTCCTTTCTTCAATACCAGTTCCCCTTCTATTTTCCATTCTTCTCCTTGTATCACTTTTACTTCTGCTTTTTTCATCTCTTCTACTATCCTAACTACCTTTTTATCTTTACCCCTAGCCTTTTTTATTTTTTCTATTATATCTACCTCTGGTCCTTTCATTACTACTTCTTGTAAACTACGAATCCAATTGTCTTTTATTACTACTTAATTGTTATTATTATTTTCTACTCCTACTTTCCAGTCTGGTTTCCTGTTCAATTTGTCTACCTTTCCCATCCTTGTTTCTAGCACATGTTTTAAGGTGAAATCAAATCGAGACAGATACAAAGCCTATCGGACTTGTCTTCTATTCAATTCCTGTGCTTTCATGAAATATTCTAAGTTCTTATAATTTATCCAGATCTCGATCTTGAACTGTGCCCTCTCTAACAAATGTCTCCAACTCTCCGGTCCTCTAATGATTACCAACATCTCCTTGTCATGTATTTCATAATTTCTCTCTGTCTCATTTAAGGACTTAGAGAGAAAGGCAACCAGTCTTCATTTCCCATCTTCTCCTTCCATTGCATAATCTGAAGCATCTACTTCTATCCTCATTTTTTTGTTTAGATTCAGTGCTGCTAACACTGGTTCTTGTGTAAACCTTTTCTTTAACTCCTCAAATGCTCCTTCTTGCTTCCCCATTCATTTCCACTTCCTATCTTTCTTTATCATATCATACAATAGTCTTGTAATAGATATAAAGCCTTGTATGAATTGACAATAATAGTTTGCCAATCCTAAGAACTTTTGGATGTCCTTGACATACTTTGGTGTTAGCCATTCCAATACTTCCCTCACTTTCTCTTCCTCTATCTTAATCCCCTCTAGTCCTATTATCATCCCTAAAAATCCTACCTCCTATACTTTCCACTTGCATTTTTCTGGTTTTACATATAAGTCATTCTCCTCCAACCTCCTAATTACCTCCACCACTATCTCATCATGTCCCTTCTCCATCTCTGTTCCTACTATAATGTTATCGATGAATACAGCCACCTTGCCTATATTGATTAGGTCTCTCAACAACTTGTTCATTATTGCCTGAAATGTTGCTGGCAAGTTGGTTAGTCCAAAAAACATCATTGTTGGTTCAAAGAACCTCTCTGGTGTGGTGAATGCTACCTTCCATTCATTTTCCTCCTTTATTCTTATATTATTGTACCCTTACCACAGGTCCATCTTTGTAAACACCCTTTTTATTCCTATATTCTCCAATACATCTAATATCAAGGGGAGGGGGTAATTGTTTTTAATGGTCCATTCATTCAGGTACCTATAGTCTTGGACTATTCTTTTCTTTCCATCTTTTTTCCCCACAAAGAATACCGGTGCCATCTGGGGTGACTTTGACAGTCAGATATACCTCTTCCTCAGTTGTTCTTGAATAAACTCTCTCACCTCCTCTTTTTCTTTCCTTGACAATGGATACACCTTCCCCTTTCTTAGCACAAATTCCTTCTTTACCTCTATTGCATGGTCCCATACTTTTCTAGTTAGCATTCTTTCCAACTGTTTCATACCAAATACTTTAATCCATCAGTGAAACTTCTTGAGCACCAATTTCCTCACTTCCTCTTCCAACCTTGCTGCTTCCTCCTCTTCATCCCAGATCTCCCATTCCTCTACTATTCTTTTTACTTCTACTGTTTCCCTTCCCTTTTTCCTTCTCATTTCCTGCTCTTCCTGTTTTCTCCCTGCTTTCTCTTTTGCCTCTTCTTCCTTTTGCTTCTACCAACCAGACTTCCCCTATTCCAATCTCCATTGCTTTCCACACTCTTCTGAGCATCTCATCATTTTCACTTCTTCTGTCTTCCAGTCAATCTCTAGGTTTTGGTGAGCTAGCCATGGCATCCCCAAAATGACCATCCATTTTTGTTCCCTGATGACATTGATCTCTATCCTTTCCCAGTGCCCCTGATAGTAGATATTCACTTCTACTGTATGTTCTATTGGTCCTTCTTTGTTGAGTGAGCCATCCATGTTTCTTATATGCATTGGTCTTTCCAGTCCTTTCAACTTGAATCCCTGTTTCCTGGTGAACTCTAAGCTCATTACTAGCCCTGTTGCTCTGCTATCTAACAATACCTCCATGGTTATCTCCTCCTGTATATCTATTCTTTCCAGTACAATCTTTACTGTTACTTCCCTCAATGGTTTTCTTTCTACCCTCCTCACTTCTATCTTAGTTCCCTCTAATTCCAATGTACTAGCATTTATTCCTGTAGCTAATACATTAAATTTATTGTGAGAACTTAGTTGAGGGTTTCTAAGTTCTCCTTCTCTTTTAAATGGTTCTCATATTCATAAAGTCCCTCTCTTCTTCCTTTATACTCCAACCTCCTTCACTCTGCTACTCTTCCTCTTCTCCAGTTTCTGCAATGATGGGTCATATGCCCAAATCCCCTGCAGGTGTAGCAGTTCCTCCCCCTATCCACTTCTATAGCATAGGGGTTCCTTCTTGGAGGTATTCCCATCCCCTGTTCTGGTTCCCTCACTATTATCACATTTGTCCTCTCCACCTCTTCTATTGGAACAAGCTCTGTTGTTACCTGCTAAGAAAGTAGTTGTCTTCTCTGCCACACTAATGGTTATAGAAATATCTGTTTTTGCTCCTGTTTTAGAGCTCCCTGGTCCTTCCTTCTCCTCAACCTTTCTTCTTCTTGCCTACTCTCTCTCCAATTCCTATTGAGGGCTATTGCTCTTTTGTACTACTGCTCAATGGAGCCTGGTTAGTTCTTGGCCTCCATTAGTTTTCTCCTAATCGCCCCACTTATTCCCCTCTTGAACTCTTCCACCAGAAGTCATCCCTCATACCTACTTCCTCTTACCACTCTCTTAAACTCTTGAACAAATTCCTCCATCGTCCTCCCCCCTTGCTCTATCCTTCTCAACTCTACAGCTTTTACTGACTCCTCTTCCCCTCTTCCAAACTCCTTCTTTATTTCTACTAAAAATTCTCCTATTGTCTCAAATTCTAGTTCCTCTGCTTCCAGTTCTTCCAACACATTTTCCTTCTACATATCTGCTGACCCTCCTTGCATGTAGGACAGTACCCATTAGATCTGTTTCTCTAGTGGTGCCTCTCTTATTCTCATTTTTATGTACAACCTGCATGCTGTTACAAATTCTGAGACTTTTGCTGAAATCCCATCAAATACCTATAGTTTAACTATCTCAGTGCTCGTTGCTCCTTTCCCTGCCCTTGCTGCTACTTGTTTGGATAGTGTTATGATTTGTTCTTGTAACCATCTTATAATAACAGGGTAATTGGGTTGGCTCATTTTGTAAGGTGGTAGTGGGAATGGTGATAGTGCTAATGGGGTAAGTGATGGCAGGGTGGGCAGTGATTATTCTTGTACCAAAAAGACTGATCCTGCATTGGACTCAGTTTCTGATCCATATTCTGAGGCTAAAGAAATCTTGGTAGGTGATAGCAGGTACTCTTCTTGTCTTACCTACACTATCTACTGACTACTTTTAATTGACCAACTACTGCCTTAAGAGAAATATAGACAATTTTGGTTTAAGAAGACTATTCTACTCTGAGCAGGGTTTTAAGAACACCTGCTATTTCTCTATGTAAATAAGCCACAAGGAGGCCTATAGTACAAGGTTGATAAATAAAAAAAGTATCAAGCACATCCACAAAAGAGTAATATGTCTGAAATACACTAGTGGGCTTTGATGCAAACAAATGGCTAGGCTTCCTCTGCCTAACTAGTACTTTTCCTTTAAGCCTAGGGTCCAGCTGTTCTTGATTAAAGAGCAGTGTTGTCCTTTGGTCAAGAATGCAAAAAGAGTAAGAGAAAAGAGGAGGGCTTGGTACTGAGCAGTCCCAGGAGAGTGGTATCGAGTTCTAATGTTACAACTTAAAGACCTTAGTGCTAGTTAATGAGAAGAATCTTGTATAGAGTTTACACAAGAGAACTTGATAGAGAACTCTTTACAGGATTGTCTACCTTATATACTAAAGGTGCCTAGTCTGTGCTAAGTACTTTTAGCCTACCCTAAACTACCATATGTACACCTCAAGGCTAACATATATTATATAACGTATACAACATTATCCTTCACCACCTTCTTCTTGTGTTCACATGTCTAACCCTAACCCTAAGTTCTAAAAATAGAAAAATAGAAAATAAATAAAAAATAAAAATAAAAATGAGAAAGAAAATGAAGAGAAACTAAGTCTACTTCTTTTGATCTTGACAGACTAGTAATTACACTGTAATTCACTAGTCTGATAATCAACAAAGATAAATTCTTATTGAACTCGATCTCTGGTGTTCAATGGCAACATACCAAATCAGCACTCACTTCCATCTTAGATTTCTTCCTACCATCTGAAGTTGCAACCATGTAGCAGACAGGTGGTACAGCACATAAGCTGAAGCCAAGGTTGTTTAACAAGTCTATACATCTCTGAGTCCATCTTGTGGACTTTCACCCCTGGTGTGAACCATGCCTGACACATATGACCTTTCAGACATCTGATTTCAAAAGCAAACAATTCCTCAATTTTCTATATAATAAACTCTATTCTATTGAATCTTTGTATACTAAGGTATACTAAGAGAGGTCTGTGGCTTAAACACTTCAGTCATTTGAATTCATTATGTACAAGAGCCACCAGAGCTATTACCAATCATGCTCCAACAGATCTTCCATGAATGCAGGAGATTTAACAATTATTGGAACCTGATAAGGGATACTATTAGTCAGTTTGTATCCTTCCTTGAATTCAATCTGAATGCTTTTTCCTTCGGAGAAAGTATTACATAGTAGAGCAGTCTCTT
>JAJOHK020000513.1:0-24445 GCA_022457215.2 Leucocoprinus gongylophorus | reverse complement strand
ATATAGGATGATAATTTAGCAGAGACTCCTTGTCGAGTTCTCTTGTGAATTCCCCACTTGATACTCTCACTAAGAGGTTTACTCCTTGTGTGATCATTTGTCCTTGCGATAAGTGGTTGTCACAACATTTGGGCTGTGCAACTCACTGGGAACATTTTAACGAATGATGAACAGTATCTTTCGATAACTGCTTCATGAAGGAGTGCTAGCAAACTATATAGACGACTTTGTGATACCAGCGAGAACAATGGAAGAACTGGAAGAATGGACGATCAGATTTTTGGAAATAGCAGAGAAGCACAACCTATGTTTCAAAAGATCAAAATGCAACTTCAACATGGAGGAAATTCCTATCTTAGGGGTGGTTGTCAGCAAAGGACAAATTTGAATGGAACAAGAAAAGATCAAGGCAGTAAAAGAATGGAGGACACCAACAAAAGTAAAGGACATGGAGAGCTTCCTGGGATTCACAAACTTCTACCAATGTTTCATACAAAACTTCAGTCACATGGCCAAGCCATTAAATGAACTAAAAGGCAAGAAGGAGTGGAAATGGGAGGAGGAACATCAAAGAGCATTCGAGGAACTCAAAGAGAAGATCATAAGTCAACCAGTATTGGCCTTACCCAGGAGAGAAGGAAAATTCAGGGTAGAAACAGATACTTCAGGATATACAATTGGAGGAGTACTTTCCCAAGAGCAAGAAGGGAAATGGAAACCCATAGCATTTTTATCAAGGACAATGCAACCAGCAGAACAAAACTACAAAATCTACAACAAGAAACTACTAGCAATAGTAGAAGCTTTGGCTAAATAGAGACAATATCTGCTAGATACAGCGGAAACATTCAAGATATGGACAGATCACGAAAATCTGAAATATTTCCAGGAACTGCACAAGCTAAACGGATGACAGGCAAGATTGTATCTGAAGTTGCAGGACTATGACTTCATACTACGACATATTCCAGGGAAAATGAATACAAAAGCAGATATCCTATCAAGGAAGGACCAAGTCAATACAAAAGAAGACAACAAGGATGTTCAATTATTGAAGAATGAGATGTGGACAAGAAAAACCACTGCTAAGATTACGATGTTGGGAAGGAAAGCAAGGATGGAAGAAAGCGATATAATCAAGAAAATCTGGAAGAATAATACAAGAGAGAAGGAGATTCTTCAAGCATTGGAAAAGGAAGATAGATTAGCATGGGAAGAAGATGAAGTGGTATACATGGAAGAAAGGATCTATGTGCCAAACAACAGAGATCTCAGAGAAGAAATCCTGAAAGAACATCATGATCCAGTAGATATTGGACACCCAGGTCAACACAGAATGCTGGAACTACTCAAGAGAATATATTGGTGGCCAGGACTCAAAGAGGATGTCAAGAAATACATGCAAGGATGCCTTAAATGTCAACAAAATAAAGTTCAACACCAACAGAAAGCAGGTGAATTACATCCACTGGAAATTCCAAAAGGACCATAGCAAGAGATTAGTATCGACATGATAGGACCACTACCAAACTCAAATAGAATGGACGCCATACTAGTTATTGTGGATTGATTCATGAAGATGATTAGGCTCAAAGTGACAACAACGAACATTTCATCAGAAGGAATTGCCAAAATCTACAGGGATGAAATATGGAAACTGTTATGATTCAAAGCTCAAAGTGTTTAAGCAATGAAACAACTCTTGTATTGAGTAATACAAGAGAACTCAATAGAGTTCCTAGTACAAAGTAGTCTATCTTATATACTACTACTCATGGTCCGTGCTTACTACTGTACACCCTACCCTAATGACCATGTGTATGACATGAGACCAATATATGTTGTCTATGCTGTATGACATCACTTCATTTCAGAACCTTCTACTCCATTCTCCTAAGTCCTGTGATCAGTTTTGTGACTTGGCCATCAACTTGTGACAGCGTGACTGATAAACCCTAACCTGAGTTATTCTAAAAATAGAAAATAAATGAAAAAGAAAAAGGAAAAATAAAATAAAGTGAAAAGAGGAAATAAAAATGAAGTCCACTGTCAACAATCTTGACAGAAACTACATGGAGTACCAAAGACAATTCTTAGCAACCGGAGACCTCAATTTGTATTGAAGTTCATAGAAGAGTTTACTAAAGTACTGGGAACCAAAAGAAAAATATCTACAGCATACCATCCTCAAACCGATGGACAAACCGAGAGGATGAACCAGGAAATAGGAACGTTCTTAAGGCACTACATAAACTACCAACAAGATAACTGAATAGAGTGGTTGGCTACAGCGGAATTTTTGTATAATGACAAGAAGCATGCGGCAACAGACAGGATACCATTTGAATTGAACTTTGGAAGATACCCTTGGAAAGGGGACCTCATGATTCAAACGGGGATGTCACGAGTAGAGAAATTCATAAAAAACCTACAGGAGAGCTGGGAACATGCTATACATGCAATGAAAGAAACTTAAAGGAACATGAAATGGCAATTTGACAAAAAGAGAAGAAATCCTCAAGGACTAAAGGCGGGGGACCACGTGTGGCTGGAAAACAAAAATATCCATTTGAATCAACTCTCAAAGAAGTTGGATAACAAAAGATATGGACTTTTTAGAATCACAAAGGACATTGGTTCAGGAGCGTTTTAGCTAGAACTTCCAGAGGGGTGGATGATTCATAACATCTTCAACAAGGACCTTTTGACACAATGTGTGGAGCTGAAGTTCAAAGGACAACACAAGGATCCAGCACCTTCCCCAACAATTATCAATGAGGAAGAAGAATATAAAGTAGAAGAAGTCAGGAAGCATAGGAAATGAGGAAGAGGGACACAATACTTGGTGCATTGGAAAGGTTATGGAGATGAACATGACCAGTGGATAGGAGAATCAGGATTACCACATGCAAAACAGACAATAAAAGACTATTGGACAAGGTATTCAAGTCGAAACCTATAAAAGAGGGGGGTAAAACTCCACTTGGACAGCACAAGAAATCACTTGAATTCTAGAAGTGACTTCACAAACAATATATCTTTCCAAAACACAAACAACAACTATGCCACAGCACCTACTTCCCCTAACCTATACATCTCATAAAAACTTAACAATATGGATCAAGCCCAAGTAATGAAGAAAGAATGAGAGGACTGGACGAGGTTATACCACAAGACATTAAAGGGGTTGGAAACAATGATTGATGTGCAAAGGATAGTAAAGGACATAAAGAAGTTGGCAGAAGAAATGAACACTATGTTAATGGAGATAGAAGGCATGGTTTTGATGGCAATCATTAACAATTGAGTCATGAACATTACGAACATCACTCAAATATCGGAAGACCTTTGGTATTTGGTTCAAAGCGATATGGACAAACGAGCATTCCAAGTACAAAGAATGTTAGCCGACGAACTGGATCACTATAAAGGAAGGGGCAATCACTATGTGGACAGCAACATCAAAGAAATCCAAGAACTATATACAAACGAGGAAATGAAAGAAGAAAAGGGAGTAGTGGAGAACAAAGAAGTCATACTGGTCCAACCATACAAGGTTTCATCAACAACAACATTATTCTCCACAACAAGCTTCATATCAGATGAAATAGAGAACCTCACCAAGTACATGAAATTTATGAAAACTCCATCACAAACAAGAATATTCCGACTGCTGCCATATTATCAAGCTCTCAAATCTAGAGGAGAACAAGATCCAGAATTTTGGAAGGAAGTAACAACGGCATTCGTGAATAGGAAAAGAAACACTGATACATCAAGAAACAGGTGTCAAATACCAATGTATCAAGGGGGTCCACCACACGAACCATACTTCATAGCCATTGACAACCAGAATCAAGTAATCATAGGCTCTAGCAAAAAAATAGTGGCCATACATATAGTAGAAGAGTTGGAAGTCTTGGTCTGATTCATGAGGACAAGAATCCTGAAAAGAGGGTATTGTTATGATCGACACCTCCTGGAGAAAGCATGGACATGGGTAAAGGGTATGACAACATGATTGGCTGTACCATAGATGTCTCAGTCAGCACCTCATATAGTAGGTGCCACAATCTGACCTAGTTCTCATTGTTTCCTCATATCTTTCTCATGTATTCAACATCATGTACTCCTCATGGTTCCATGGACTAATTGTATATATAGCGTAGATACATACTTGTATTCTTATGCTTTACCACTTATATTATTTCCCTTGATCTTCCTCAAGTCTTTGCCTTAGTTGCAACCTGAGCTCAAGCTTAAGGTTGTTACATAAATGAACTGAAGGGCAAGAAAGAATGGAAATGGGATAAAGGACATCAATAAGCATTTGAGGAACTCAAAGACAAGCTTACTAAAGAGGGAAGGAAAATTCAGAGTAGAAATGGATGCCTCAAAACACATAATAGGAGAAGTACTATTCCAAGAACAAGATGGGAAATGGAAACCAATAGCATTTCTATCAAGGACAATGCAACCAGCAGAAAAGAATTACAAAATCTACAACAAGAAACTACTAGCCATAGTAGAAGCTTTGACAAAATGGAGGCAATATTTGTTAAACGCTATGGAACTCTTTGAAGTCTGGATGGACTATGAAAACTTAAAGTATTTCCAAGAACCTCACAAACTAAATGGATGACAAGCTCGGTGGTATTTGAAGTTACAAGATTATGATTTCATTCTATAACATATTCCAGACAAGATGAATATAAAGACAGATATTCTTTTAAGAAAAGATCAGATTAACATGAAAGAAGACAACAAAAATATCCAGATACTCAAGGAAGAACTATGAACAAGAAGAACCATGGCAGAAATAATGATGTTGAAAAGAATGATCACAATAAACAAGCAAGAGATATTAGAAGAAATCAGAAGAAACAGCACCAAAGAACAAGAAGTGATCCAAGTGTTAGAAAAGGATAATGGATTGTTATGGGAAGAAGATAAAATTATATACATGGAAAGAAGAATGTACATCCCAAACAGCAAGAAGCTCAAAGAGAAAATTCTACAAGAAAATCACAACTCAGTGGATGTAGAACATCTAGAACAACAGAGAATGCTAGAATTGATCAAATGAAACTATTGGTAGCTAGGACTAAAAGAAGACATCAAGAAATATGTACAAGAATGCTTCAAATGTCAACAGAACAAAGTCCAACATCAAAAGAAATCAGGAGAACTACATCCATTGGAGATCCCACAAGGACCATGGCAGAAGATTATCATTAACATTATTGGACCTTTACCTAGATCTAATGGGATGAACATAATAGTGGTCATTGTAGACCAGTTCATGAAGATGATTCAACTAAAGGCAACAACAATAAATATATCATCAGAAGAAATTGCTAGAATATACAGAGATAACATTTGGAAACTACATAGGGTACCAAAGAAAATTCTCAGTGACTAAGGACCACAGTTTACATCAAAATTTATGGAGGAATTTACAAAAGCACTAGGAACGACAAGACAACTATCCATAACATATCATCCTCAAATGGATGGTCAAACAGAAAGGATCAATCAGGTGATAGGAACATTTCTATGGCACTATGTCAACTACTAACAGAATAACTGGATGGAATAGTTAGCTGCTGTGGAATTCCAATACAATGACAAAAGACATGTGACAATAAGAAGGACTCCATTTGAGTTAAACTTTGGAAGATATCTATGGAAAGGTAACCTTGTGGTACAGTCAGAAATTCCAAGGGTGGAAGAGTTGGAAACAAGCTACAAAGATAATGGAAGAAGCACAGAAGAACATGAAAAGACAATTCAACAAGAAAAGGCAAAATCCTCAAGGACTGAAGGTTAGAGACAATGTGTGGCTAGAGAACAAAAATATTCAATTGAATTGACTCTCAAAGAAGTTGGACAATAAAAAATACAGACCTTTTAGAATTTCAAAGGATATTGGCTCAGAGGCATTTCAACTGAAACTTCTGGAAGAATGGGTGATTCATAACATATTCAATAAAGACCTTCTAACACAATGTGTAGAACCAAAGTTCAAGGATCAGCATGAGGAACCAGCACCACTACCAACAATTATTAATAAAGAAGAAGAATACAAAGTCAAGGAAGTTAGGAAGCATAGGAAATAGGGTATAGGAACACAATACCTTATACATTGGAAGGGCTATGGAGATGAACACAATCAATGGATTGCAGAAATAGGGTTGTTATATGCAAAAGAGGTGATTGAAGACTATTAGATAAAGTATTTGAGTTGAAACCTATAAAGACGGAGGGTAAAATCCCACTTTGGACAGCTCAAACCATCCACTTGAACTTCAAAGCACAAATGTCTCAGATCAACAACAACAACAACAATGTTACTGCACCTACCTCTCCAAACCCATACATTACTAAGAAATTGAACAACATGGATGAAGCCAGGATGATGAAAGCAGAGAGGGATGACTGGACTAGAACATATCACAAGATATTAAAAGGTCTGGAGGTGATGATTGACATGTAGAAACAAATTAAGGAGATGCTGAATATTGCAGTAGAAATGAATACAACAATGATGGAAATGGAAGACTCAATTCTAACAGCCAGTATCAACAATTGAACTGTCAATGCAACCAATATTGCAGGGATGCCAGAAGACTTATGATACCTGATCCAAAGCGATATAGAGAATTGAGTGTTTCAAATCCAAAGGATGCTAGCTAATGAATTGGATGTATACAAGGAATGAGGCAACAAGTATGTAGATGAACACATTCAAGAGATATAAGATCTATACAAAGAGAATGAAGACAAGAAGGAAGAAAGGGTGGAAGATGAAGAAGTAATCCTAATCAAGCCATATGAGGTAGATAAGTTGACATCAACAACAAAGTCTAGCTTCATAAATGATGAAGTTGAGGCTTTAATTAAGTATATAAAATTCATCCAATCCCCCACATAGACAAGGATCTTCCAACCACTTTCACATTATCAATCACTTAAATCTAGAGAAAAGCAAAATTCTGAATTCTGAAAAGAAGTGGCTATAGCATTGGTCGAGGAAAAACACAACATGGAAACATCACAAAATAGCTACCCTATAGCTATATATCAAGGAGGACCACCACACAAGCCATACTTTATTGCAATTGATAATCAAGGACAAGCAATAATTGGTTCCAATAAGAAAACAGTGGTGATGTATGTGGTAGGAGAACTCGAAGTGTTGATCTAACTTCATAGGGACATGAATCCTAAAAACAGGGTATTATTATGATTAATACCTTGAGGATGTAACATGGAGTAGAAGGTAATGATAATATAATTGGCTGTGCCATAGTAGTCTCAGTCAGTACCTCATGTAGTAGATACTCTAATCTTGCTTTCTCCTCATATACAATGACTCAATTGCCTCATGGACTACAGTTTGTAATTATATATATAGCATAAATACTATCTTGTATCCTTATGCTTTACCAATTATACAAATCTCTTATCTTCTCTCAAGTCTTTGCTTAAGTGCAATCTGAGCTCTGGCTTAAGGTCATAACAGGAGGCCCATTGTGTAGAGCATGCAGCTCAGGAGGCCAGAAAAGAGGTAGAGGCCAAAGCCAGAGAAGAGGCTAAAAAGTAGAAGATTGCGGAGGAGAAGAAAAAGAAGTTGGAGTATATCTAATAACTCTAGGATGAGATGATAGCAGAGGATGCTGAGGAATCCTAAGTCATAGGATCTAAGTGTAAGAAGGTTATCTCTGGAGATGAGGAGGGGCATCAGCCCCCCAAAAAAGCTAAAAAGAAGTACTATGGGGTTGCTACAGTCAAGATGAAGATGCTAACCTCTGTGAGAGATGTGTATGTGCTAGGTAGGATTGCCTGGTGCACCACTCAAGGTGAGTAACTGTTATTATTATTATTATTATTTCTAATGATTTTTTCTTCATAGCCAATCTCTTACATATGCTGGATGCATTGCTCTCAAGCAGTGGTACAAACCTCACATCAGTACTAACCCCTAGCTATGATCCCTACTTACAGTGGGGTTCTAAGTGCTATTGAAAAGGCACTCTGAAAGCTTGTGGAGAAGTACTGAGGAGTCAGGAAGTCCCTCCGGAACTTGGTAGAGAGCCAGGAGAGAAACATAGTATAGTTAGAGAGGATTGGGGTCGTGATAGAGCAGAGATGGAGTTTGGAAGGAGAAAATAGGAGGAAAGAGAGCAGATATGAAGAGGAGGGGTCCAAGGATGGCCCCAGGGAAAGTCAGGAGGAGGGGACTCTATCGTTTACCTCCTGTTAGTATAATGGTCTTGTTAATAAATTTTTATTTTATTTTCTATGATTTAAATGTGTGAGTAAGAAAATCAAGAAATAAAATGAAAATAAGTTTGAAAGTATGAAAAAAAACCCCAAAAAGTGCACTGAAGCTGGAGGTTAATAAGTGGACAAAATATACTAAGGAATTAATAAAGAAAATATCTATTGGAAAATGGGTGGAGATAAGAAACAAATGCAATAGCATGATCAGGACAATAGAAGAGAACTGGGCTTGGCAGGATATGCAATGTGGAAATTGGATACCAAGTTGGCGGCATAAGTGAGCTTTGTTGTAGAAATCTATTCTGATTCATCTCTAGTGTCTTTATACTCTAGCCAGATCATCTTGTACAGGAGTTTGCATACCCATTGGCAATTGATTTTAGAGTCCACTATCCACAAAATTTCATATTCAGGTTCATTGTCAATTATGACTGAAACAGGGGCCAGTTGTGTTCTCTCAGAGAAAAAGTTGGACATAGCAGGTTGAAGCATGGACATATGGAAGACTGGATGAATAGAGCACATAGACTCTAGAAGGTGGAGAGTGAATGATAGTATACTAGGCTGAACAATGATTTCATAGAGTCTAAGATATTTTTCAGAGAGTTTCTTTGAAGGCCAAATGTTAGGAACAGACCAGCCACTGAACCAGTTATGCTAAAAGTGCACAATATCAAGCTTAGCTTTGACATCTGGCTGGTACTATATATGTACTTCATACTGTACTTCTAACAGTAATATCAGAATCGAAGACAGTAGACTTGATTTCTATTTTATTCTCTCTTATTTTCCTTTTAGTCCTTTTTAATTTTTATTATTATTGGAAGAAGAAGACAAAATGTGACACCATCACAGGTTACATGCTTATGTGATGCAGAAAAGAGTGTAGAAGGTTTCAGAACAAGATGAAGTCATATAGCATAGCAAAGGCATGTTAGCCTTATGAATGAAGCATGGTCTTTAGGGTAGGCTAAAATTAACTTAGCATGGACCATTGCCAAAAGGTATATAAGGTAGACTAGATTGTAGTAGGAACTCTATCAAGTTTTCTTGTATAAATCCTATATAAGGTTCTTTCTTTTGATTAACTCTAAGATCTTAAGTTTGTAACATTAGAACTCAATTCCCTTTCCTGAGACTGTCCAATACAGGACCCTCTCTAACTTACTCTCTTACCATCTTTGACTAAAGGGCAATACTGCCTTTTAGTCAAGAAGAGTAGCTGGACCCTAAGCTTAAGGAGTATACCAACTAAGAGAGAGAATTCTAGTCATTTGTGTGTACCAAAGCCCACTGGTGTATTTCAGACATAACACCTTGTGTGAATGTGCTATATACAATCTTCTTGTAAAAGCCTTATGCTACAGTATCCACTTGTGGTCTGTATATGCAGAGGAATAGTAGGTGCCCTTTAGGCTCTGTCTAGAGTAGAATAATCTTCTTAGATCAAAATCATTTACAAGTTCAATTATGGCAGTAATCAGAGGTAGTTAGTAGAATGTATAGGCAGGACAGAGAGAGAGCCTGCTACCACTTATAGAGATTTTGTCATCAGAATACAAATCAAAGAACAAAACTAGTACAGGTTCCATTCTCTCTCTATATATATCATCACCTCCTATACCCCCACCACTATCATCATCACCAACATCAACTATATCCCCCCCCCTTACGAAATGAGTCAACCCAGCTATCTTGCTATTATAAGGCAACTCCAAGAACAGATTGCGGCACTAACAGTACAAGTAGGAGAAGACATGGGCAGAGTGGCAGTAGGCACAGAAGTAGCAAGACTACCAACATTTGATGGGACCTCATTGAAGGTCTCATGATTTGTAACAGCATACAAGTTGTACATAAAGATAAAGATAAGGGAGGTAGCAGTAGAGGAGCAGATTCAGTAGGTACTATTATATGTGCAAGGAGGATTAGCAAACATTTGGAAGGAGAACATCTTGAAGGATTTGGAGAAAGAAGAACTAGAGTACAAATCAGTAGGAAAATTTTTGGCAGCAATCAAGAAAGAGTTCGGAGAAGGGGAAGAGGAGTTGGTAAAAGTGGCAGAGTTGAAAAGGTTAGAGCAAAGAGGAAGGATGATGAAAGAGTTCATTCAAGAGTTCAAGAGAGCAGCAAGAGAGAGTAGATATAAAGGGAAGCCATTGATAGAAGAGTTTAAAAGGGAGATGAACAGAATAATCAGGAGGAAGTTGATGGAGACTGAAATGCCTCTAACAAGCATAGAATAGTGGTACAAATGTACCACTAATTTAGACAGACATTGGAGAGAGAGCAAGAGAAAAGAGAAAAGATTGAGGGGATGACAGGAGCAGAAGAAAACAGCCCCTAGGCAGTAGGAACAGTGAATGACATGACTACAAGTATAGTAGAGAAAGTAGGAAATGCTACCTCAGTGAGTAACAACAGGGCCTGCTCCAATGGAGGGAGTGGAGAGAATGAATGTGGTGATGTTACACCCTCAACAGAGAGAGGGGGTTGCTTAAAGAAACCCCTATGCAATGGAGGTAAATAGAGGAAGAAACTGCTATGTCTGTGGGGGATTCAGGCACATGGCCCAACATTATAGGAATAGGGAAGGGAGGACCAAAGTTGGGGAGAGCAGAAGACTAGAGTATGGACAAAGGTGGGGAGAAGAGGGAAATTTCAAACAATCAGACAATTTAAAACAGGAGGAGAATCTAGAGCCCCTTGACTAAATTCTAATAATAAGTTTCATATATTAACCAAAATGGAAGTTGGTACATCAGACTCAGTGGGAACTAAGAAGAAAGAAGTTGAAGTAAGAAAAGTCAAAGAGGACAAATCATTAAGGGAAGTAACAGTAAAGATAGAGTTAGAAAGGATAGACACCCAGGAAGAGGTAACAGTAGAGGCATTGTTGGACAGTGGCACCATAGGACTAGTGATGAGTTCAGAGTTTGCAAGGAAACAAGGATTTAAGCTAAAGAAGATCAACAGACCTATATATGTAAGAAATGTGAATAGTTCTTTCAACAAGGAAGATCCAATTAAGCATACAGTAGAGATAAATATCTACTACCAAGGGCATAGGGAGAAGACAGAGATAGATATGATTGGGGAACAAAAGTGAAAAGTAATTTTAGGAATGCCATGGCTAGCTTGCTACAATCCTGAAATTAACTGGAAAATAGAAGAGGTGAAGATGACGAGGTGTCCAGAGGAGTGCAGAAGGTAGTAGAAATCAAAGTAAGGAAAACCAGGATAGCAAAACAAAAAGAGGAAGAAACATGGGAGAAAGCAGGAAAGAAGAGAGAAGAAAAGGTGAAAAAACAAAAGAAAAGGTAGAAGAAGGAAAAGACAATAGAAGTAAAGAGAGTAGCAGAAGAGTGGGAAATTTGGAACAAAGAAGAAAAGATAGCAAAGTCAGAGGCAGAGGCTAAGAAGCTAGTTCTAGAGAAGTTTCACAAGTAGATCAAAGTCTTTGGAAAGAAACAGTCAGAACGGATGCCTACAAGGAAAATTTGGGATCACACTATTGATATGAAGAAAGGGAAAAGTGTATCCATTGTTGAGGCAGGAAAGGGAGGAGGTGCGTGAGTTCATTAACAAACAGCTGAGGAAAGGGTATATTAAACTCTTGAAATTACCTCAAATGATACCAGTATTCTTTGTAGGGAAGAAGGATGGAAGGAAGAGGATGGTACAAGATTATTAGTATCTCAATAAGTAGATAGTGAAAAACAACTACTCACTGCCACTCATTTCAGATATAATCAAGAATATTGGGGCAAAAAAGGTATTTGTTGTGGCAACTACTAGACACAAAGTCCAATAGCAGTACAAGATAGCAAATCTCTTAAGTTGGATATAAAGTGGGAAGTTCACAAGAGAACTTGACAAGGAGTCTCTGCTAAATTAGAGTCCTATATATATGTTTTTACATGTGGTTTGTGCTAACAATAATTAACCCTGCCCTTATATCCATGTTACATCCTTATATCTATTTTATTTTCTACTCAAGACTACCATGTTGTCTCTATGTGCCCTAACGTCATCTTCTAAACCCTTCCACTATATTTAGGCCTATGATATCACATCATGTAACCTGTCATGTGACTTCTGTGTCATGTACCTCTTCATCATCCAAAAGAAAAAGAAAATCTATATAAAATCAGAAAAAATAAAATAAAATAAAATAAAAATTATTCATGTCCAAAGCATCCCATAACAGTATTCACAAAGATAAACTTGAGGTAGGGGTACAATAACATGAGAATCAAGGAGGGAAATGAGTAGAAAGCAATATTTACAATATCCAAGGGGTCATTTAAACTCATAGTCATGTTCTTTGGGCTGACAAATTCACCAGCAACTTTCCAGGCAATGATGAATAAGTTGCTTAGAGATTTAATTAATATGGGAAAAGTAGCGGCATTCATAGACAATGTGATAATAGGAATGGAAAAAGAAGAGAGACATGACAAGTTGGTAGTAGAAGTAATAAAAAGACTAGAGGAAAACAACCTATATGTAAAACTAGAAAAATACAAGTGGAAAGTAAGGGAGGTAGGATTTTTAGGGGTAGTAATTGGACCAGAGGGTATAAAGATGGAGGAGGAGAAGGTAAAAGGTGTTTTGGACTGGCTGACACCAAAGTGTGTCAAGAATGTTCAGAATTTCTTGGAATTGGCGAACTATTATTGTCAATTAATTCAAGGCTTTGCATCCATAGCAAGACTATTATATGACATGGTGAGGAAGGATCAGAAATAGGAATGGACTAAAAAGCAAAAAGAAGTGTTTAAGGAATTGAAGGAAAAATTTACAAAGGAGCTAGTATTAGCAGTGCCAGACCTAGATAAAAAAAATGAGGATGGAAGTAGATACATCAGACTACATAATAGGTAGGGTACTATCTATAGAGTGTGAAGATAGTAGATGGAGGCCAGTAGCATTTCTCTCAAAGTCTTTAAATGCAACTGAGAGGAATTATGAAATTCATAATAAGGAAATGTTGGCAGTAATAAGGGGGTTGGAAAACTGGAGACATCTGTTAGAGGGTGCAAAATTCAAGTTCAAGGTCTGAATAGAATATAAAAACCTGGAATATTTCATAAAAGCACAAAAGTTGAATCAAAGATAAGCTCAATAGACATTATACCTGTCTAGATTCAATTTCACTCTAAAACATGTGCTAGGAACAAAAATGGGAAAAGTAGATAAACTTAACAGGAGACTGGACTGAAAAGTAGGGGTAGAAAATGATAATGACAATCAGGTATTAATTAAGAACAATTGAATTTGTAGTTTAGAAAAAGTAGTAATAGAAGGACCAGAGATAGATATAGTAGAAAAAATAAAAAGGGCTAGGAGTAAGGATGAAGAGGTAATTAGAGTAGTAGAGGAGATGAAGAAAGCAAAGGTAAAAATATTATGAGAGGAGAAGTAACAGATAGAGAGAGATTTGGTGTTGAAAGAGAGAAAGATATATGTGCCAAAAGATAAGAAGTTGAGAGTAGAGATAATCTGATTACATCATGATGTGCTAGTAGCAGGACATAGAAAGATAGAAGACAATAGAGTTGGTCACTAAAAATTATTGGTGGCCAGAAGTGACAAGATATGTAGAAAGATATGTAGAGGGGTGCAATATGTATCAGGATGTATCATAATTACAAGAAGTGGACTTAGTTCTTTTCCATTTTCTCTCTATTTCCTATTTTCCTTTTGATTTATTTTTCCTTTTCTATTCTCTGTACCTAGGGTTAGGGTTAATGATGGCATAGGTCACATGACACAGAAGAAGATTCTAGAAGGATGACATCATACCATATGCAGACCTCATGGCTAACATAGTGTCATTTAGGGTAGGCTAGAAATAGCTAGCATAGACCATAAAGATTTAGTATATAAAGGTAGACTATTCTGTACAGAGTTCTCTATCAAGTTCTCTTGTGCTACCACAATACAAGGTTGTATCTTAACCCAACCCTAAGGGCTCTGAGTCACAACAGGATGAAGAATAGGATAGAGGAAGTAGCTGGAAAGTTGAAACTAAGCAAGGTACCAAAGAAACCATAGACACATCTAACAGTAGATTTCATCATGAAATTGCCATAAGTAGCTGGGAAGGATACAATCCTAGTGGTTTGCAACAGGTTGTCTAAAATGACGCACTTTGTGGCAATAACAGAAGGAATGTTGGCAAAAGGATTGGCAATGTTGTTCAGAGACAATGTATGGAAGTTGTATGGGCTACTGAAAAGTGTGGTGTCAGATAGGGGACCACAGTTTGCAGTAGAGTTAATGAAAGAGCCAAATAGAATGTTAAGTATTGAGACAAAGTTGTTGACTGCCTTCTATCCATAGATAGATGGGCAGACTGAGCAAATGAACCAAGAGTTAGAATAGTACCTTTGGTTCTTTGTAAACCACAGGCAAAAGGATTAGCCAGAATTGCTGGTATCAGCAGAATTTGCAATAAACAATAAAGTATATTCAGCAACAAAAGTTTTTCCTTTTATGGCAAACTATAGTAGAGAATTGAGAATAGGAGAAGATATAAGGAAAAAGGGAAAATTGGAAAAGGCAATGGAATTTGTAGAAAGAATGAAGAAGGTACAGGAAGAAGCAGAAGTGGCATTGAAGAAGGCACAGGAAGATATAAAGAGGCAAGCAGATAGGGAAAGAAAGAAGAGTGAGGTATAGAAGAAGGAAGATAGAGTGATATTGAGTACAAAGGACTTAGTATTCAAGGAAAGGCCGGCAAGGGAATTAGTAGACTGATATGTAGGTCCATATATAATTGAGGAGGTGGTATCCACCAATGTGGTCAAATTACAACTACCAACTTCAATAAGGATCCATCTAGTTGTGAACATTAGTCAGATAGCATGATACAAGAAGCAAGTAGAGGGACAAAAAAAGGAAGAAGCAAAACCAATTGAAGTCAAAGAAGTGAAAGAGTGGGAAGTAGAAAAAATATTAAATAAAAGAAAAATAAGAGGAGTAGAAAGATACTTAGTATGCTGAAAGAGATTTATGGCAGAGAATAATATATGGGAAAAGGAGAAGGACTTAGAAAACACAAGAAAGCTAGTAGAAGAGTTTGAAGGAAGGCTAGGCACAGAAGTTAGAAGACAAGAAAGAGTAGAAGAAAGGTGGAAAGTACAAATGAAACCAGAAGCAAAGGAATTTAGAAGAAATGAATTACCAGGGAGATATACAACCAAGATCTTGTTTGAATGGGATAACAAGAAGTTTGAGGATGAGTATTTAAAGAAATTGGAAAGGTGTTGGAAGAGATGGAAGTTGATTTCTCCAAAGAAGAAATCTTGAAGAGGGGGTAATGTCAGAATCAAAGACAGTAGACTTGATTTCTATTTCATTCTCTCTTATTTTCCTTTTAGTCCTTTTTAATTTTTATTATTATTGGAAGAAGAAGACAAAGTGTGACACCATCACAGGTTACATGCTTATGTGATGCAGAAAAGAGTGTAGAAGGTTTCAGAGCAAGATGAAGTCATATAGCATAGCAAAGGCATGTTTGTCAAGATCGTTGACGATGAACTTGACTTTTATTTTTCACTTTTCATTTTATTTTATTTTGTTTTGTTTTTCTTTTATTTTTCTATTTTTAGAACAACTCAGGTTAGGGTTTATCAGTCACGCTGTCACATCAGTCACAAATTGATGGCATAGTCACAAGACTGATCACAGGACTTGGAAGAAGGAAGTAGAAGGTTCTGGAACAAAGTGACGTCATACAGCATGGACAACACATGCTGGCCTCATGTTATACTTATGGTCATTTAGGGTAGGGTGCACAGTAGCTAGCATGGACCATGGGTGATAGTATATAAGGTAGACTACTGTGTATTAGGAACTCTATCGAGTTCTCTTGTGTTACTCAATACAAGAGTTGTTCTATTGCTTAACCCTTTGAGCTTTAGATCATAACAATGTTAGCCTTATGAATGAAGCATGGTCTTTAGGGTAGGCTAAAATTAACTTAGCATGGACCATTGCCAAAAGGTATATAAGGTAGACTAGATTGTAGTAGGAACTCTATCAAGTTTTCTTGTGTAAATCCTATATAAGGTTCTTTCTTTTGATCAACCCTAAGATCTTAAGTTTGTAATACTAAGTAGTTCAGAAGAACTTAGCCTTGACAAAAACTTTGTCACCTACTTTGAAATCAGGAGCAGAGGAACATCATGCATCAGCAGATTTCTGATAATGCTGTTGGACCATAGAGATTTCAGCTTTGAGGACACTCTGTAATTTATTAAGATCTACAGCAAAGTTGCAGGCTTGGGAGGAAGCAACATTGTGTTTGAGGTAAACAGAGATGTTTGGATGATATCCCTTATTAGCAAAGAATAGGGAAACACTAGTAGTAGCACTTAGAGCATTATTGTAGGCAAACTCTACAAGAGGTAGAAGTTTGGACCAGTTGTCTTACTGGTAGTTACAATATATATGAAGGTATTGCTCAAGAGTCTGATTTGTGCATTCAGTTTGTCCATCACCTTTAGTGTGGTAGCCTAAAGTGAAGCCACATGTTGAGAGCAGTGTCTAAATATTGGAAGAAGTTTGACACAAACTCTAAACCTCTGTTGGAGGTGACATGGGAAGAAATGCCATATTTGGAAAATATATGAAGGATGAACAGATATGCTAAGTCTGCAGATGTGATAGTGTCATGGGTAGGGATAAAGATCACCTGCTTGGTGAGCTGGTCAACTATGACCAAGATAGTGTCAAATCCAGAGGATAATGGAAGTTTCTCAATAAAGTCCATAGAAATGGAATTCCATAGTTGTTCAGGAATAGAGAGTTGTTTGAGGGATCCATAGGGCTTGTGACATTATAACTTGGATTGCATACAAGTGACATAGGACTTGTAGAATTGTTGTACATCAGTACAGAGGCTGGGCCAGGAGTATCTACAGCAGACTAATTCCAGTGTTTTGTTTTGACCAAAATGTCCAGCAAGGATGTAATCATAATTATACTGGAGAATACATATATAGAGGTTACCAGCAGATGGTACATAAATTCTGTTGTTAAGGAGGAGTAGACCATTTGGATCTGTAGACTACTGGCCATCTGCAGAGGTGTGTTTTGTAGCAATTGGGTCATTAGGAAGAGCCAAAAAGATGTCTTGATATAGGGTGTCCAGATCTATGACTGTAGCTACATGGAGAGAAGGAAAAAGGAGGACCATAGCTCATATGGAGGTTACAAGTTGTTCTTGAGTGAAGATAGGCTTGAAGTTGTGAGGGTTGACTGTAGTGTAGCTAGTATTCCTCCTTTTAGGACAGATGTCCCACCATCTAGTAAGAGCATCCAGTTTGGTACCAAGATAACTAGAACAGAACCTGATGACAAGGTTGAACTGAGAAAGATACTCAGACCATTGTGCTTGTCTCTGGTGTTATGAAACACTTTAGACACTAACTATTTTTGTTTTCTTTTCTTTTATTTTTCTGATTTTATATTGATTTTGTTTTTCTTTTCTTTTTCTTTTTCTTTTGGATGAAGAGGCACATGATGCTACAGTCACATGACATGTCACATGATGTGACATCATAGGCTTAAAGCATGATGGAAGAATCTGGAAGATGATGTCAGGGCACATATATACAACATAGTGACCTTAAGTAGGAAATAAAGCAGACATGAGGTTGTAGCATGGACCATGTGTACTTTGTATATATAGGACTCTAATTTAGCAGAAACTCCTTGTCAAGTTCTCTTGTAAACTTCCTACTTAATATCCAACTTAAGAGACTTACCACTTGTGTGATTATTTGTCTTCATAATAAGTGGTTGCCACAACATCTAGGTCAATACCTTAGTAGTAGAAAAATACTTAAGGTTCTTATGATCTGTAACAACATCGATGGAATAGGCCAGACCTTCCAAATAGTGTTACCAAATCTTGAAAGCTTCAAAGATAGTAAACAATTCCTTATCATGTGTATCATAATTCAACTCCACTACAGTGAAAGTGCAGGAGTGAAAAGCAACTGGATGAACTTCATTATCTTCATTAATAATAAAGAGGATTGTAGCAAGAGCATAGTCCAAAGCATCAGTTTCCACAATGAGTTGAGCATTAGGAATTTAATGAGTAAGGATAGGGGCAGAGATGAATGCCTTCTTGAGAGAGTTGAAAGCATTATGATAGGAGGAGTCAAACTTCCAAGAAATGTCCTTCCAGGTAAGGCATATCAGTAGAATAACAATATCTGAATAATTGAAAATAAACTGGTGATAGAAATTAGTGAAACCTAAGAAGGATTGAATATCCTTGACTTTCTTGGATTCTGGCTAGTCTTGAATAATCTTTACTTTGTTGTTAGACATAATAAGGCCAGAAGGGAAAAGGATGTATCCCAGATACTCTACTGACTTGGAGTGGAATTTGCATTTCTCTGCTTTGGCATAAAGACCAGCCTTGTGAAGACACTTGAGCACTTCTTTTACATACCAGTGATGTTCAGACATGTTATTTGAGTAGATGAGTATATCATTCAGATAGATCACAACACAGACATCCAAAAGGTCAGAGAAAATATCATTCATAAATTACTAAAAGACTGTAGGAGTATTGGTAAGACCAAAGGGTATTACAGACTATTCAAATAATCCATAACATGTTCTAAAAGCAGTCTTTCATTCATCACTATTGGCAATGTGAACCAAATTGTAAGTATAGTGAAGATCTATCTTTAAATAAACCTAAGCTTTGTGAGGTAAGTTCAGTAGATCAGAGATGAGCGGGAGTGGATAGTGATTCTTCTTGGAAATGTGATTAAGACTGTAGAAGTCAATATGAAGGCATAATGAACCATCTTTCTTCTTAACAAATAAGACTGGTGCACCATGCGGAGATGAGGTTGGTCAGATGAAACCCATGTTGAGGTTTTCCTCAATGAATTCCTTTAGAGCCTCTTGTTCAGATACTAAAAGAAAGTATATGGGGCCAACTGGAGGTTGAGCATCTTCTTCCAGATTGATTTTAAGATTATAAGAACAATAAGGAGCAAGAACTTTAGCTTTAGTTTTGCTAAAAACATTGGTGAATTCATGATACTCAGAAGGGACATTGGAAAGATTAGGAGCTTCTGCAAGTTTTGTGGAGTTAGCCTAGATGTCCAAAGAATGAAGACAGAGTTCAAAATTGCTGGAGCCTGGGAGTTTTGATGCATACAAGAATGCTGCAGCACCAATGATAGCAATGTTAGGTTGCCTGGAGTTAGACATGGAGGTCTCAGATGTAGGTATGGAATCTATGGAATCCAATGATTGTAGAGGGATGTCCAGAAAGGACAAAGATGCCAATGGTGTGTTAGCTGTGATGTGAGAAGGAGCAAGATTTTCCTGCAAAGATGGACAGAAGTTTATCAACCTATTTATCCAGTCAATCAGTGGATTGTGTTGGGTGAGCCAGTTATATCCAAGGACCAAAGAACAGAAAGAATCAAGTGGAGTGATATAGAAGTCCAGATTCATACAATCACCAGTGGAGAAGATTATGGGCAAATTGGCAATTTCAGAGATGGTGCTATTTGATAAACCATCAAACAAGCAGAGAGCAACTGGAGGAGTTGCAGATGTCTTCAAGTAGTGAGTATTTACAAATTTAGAGTCTACAAAACAATGAGTAGACCTGGAGTCAACAAGAGCTCAAAATAGGATTTTATTAAGATAATCCTGACCAAGGATTGAAGGAGAGGTAAGGAAAACAAAAAGTGAATGAGGATCAGAAAGAGCAGATGTGTTGAGTTGGATGGGACTCATTGTTACACAGAGAAGTTCAATGCAGCCCTTAGTTTGTACAGAGTCCTAGGGGTTACTCCCTATTTTTCCAAGAGTTTCTTGGAGGCAGCTGTTGGAGGATCAGCAGTTGCTGAAACACTGCAGCCCTTGGGAGTGACTGTGGTCTGCCTCTTGAGACAGAAGTCTAGCTTGTGGTTTCTTACACTGCAATAGAGGCATAGATTGTTTTTGAGATGTTTCTTGCACTTGTCACTGGTCAACTTGCTATTGCTGGCTAGCTTGGAAAAAAGGTCCACTCATAGAGAATTGGGTTGTTTTTTGGGAGTGGGTGACAGAAATGACTTAGAGGAAGGATTCTTAGCAGATGAGGCTGCTAGAAATGAATTTGCCTTATTCTGGGAGGCCATAGCAGGACTGGAGGTGGAAGCTTTCCCTTGCTTCCAAGAGTGAGACTCAAGTGCCTCTTTCTCCATCTGCCTTGTATAGTGGTGTTTACAGTTATGTTCCCAGTAGTGGTGATTGATAGTCATTGCTAAAGCATACATATCCTGGAACAAGATAGGTTTTTCTTATTCTTAGATAGAAATAAGATCCTGAATCTGATTGGGGAATATCAAAATCGCAGAAAGTGGACTTAGTTTCATTTCATTTCATTTCCTTTTTCTATTTTCTTTTCTATTTTATTTTCCCTTTGTTCTATTTTTAGCATGAAGGGCTAGGATAGCATAGGTCATGTAACACAAAGAGAATTCTAGAAAGATGATATTATACCATATGAAAACCTTATAGCTAACACATGGTTGTTTAGGGTAGGTTAGAAATGGCTAGCACAGACCATGAGAATTCAGTATATAAAGGTAGACTATTCTGTACAGAGTTCTCCATCAAGTTCTCTTGTGTTACCCAATATAAGGTTGTTTCTTAGCCCAACTCTAAGAACTTTGAGCTATAACAGGGAGTCCCTGGTAATAGCAATAGCACAGAATACTATTCCCCCAACCTAGTTAGGAGGCATAGCATATGAAGTCCATATTATATATGGAAATCTTGTCATTAGGCTTTATGTGGAGGTTATCTAGTATATTAGCTACTTCACTAATGGAGTCCAAGAGACCAAAATGTTGATGTAGCTCATCCACAAATAGATTACAGTTGGAGAGCCAATCTTGAAGGATGCCCTAGTCTTTCTGGTTGAGGCCTACTGTCACAAACTTCATTCAACTTGTATCTCCACAACCAGTGGACCGATTTTTACAAACTAAGTTGCACTGGAAAGCCCCAAGTAAGGGCTATCTGTACATATGTGGAAGGTACAACAAATGACTCAGATATTAGGCCATCAGTAGCTGTAAAAGCTTTGTCTGCTAATATTTCATGAATGGCTAAACAGATTTGCACGATTGAACTTGCATTGGAAAGTGCTCATCAATCCGTTTACAACAATATATGATGCATCTTAAAGCAATAAGTATTGGTAGAGATACAAGCATATCAATGTAGTGATATAATTAGTTATCTTTTAAAATTAGCCTGATAGCTACTATGACAGATGACAGTCCCATCAGGTATGAGTTTTGATCATATGATGGCAACAACTTGTGCATGGACTATCACTCTTTTGTATATATACCTCTATGTCTGAGAACTAGACCTTAGACTTAACAACATCAATTATTCTTATTGATACTTTCTATCATCTATCATTATCACATCCTTATACTGAACTTCTAAAACACTATTAAGTTCAAGTATCACAACCAGTGAGTATCTTATTTGTGATAGTTTCTGGTTGAGGCCCATCTCAAACCAGTTCTAGGCTACTTTAGTAAGATAAGTCATTGCAAAGTTGATTTTTGCAATGTCCATGTGTACTGGGTTAGCATAGAAATATAAATGACATTGAAACAGAAAATTGTCAGGCTCAGTGCTGCTGAAAGTATTAGGAATGTGGGCTTTAGTTCCCCTTGCATTAGTATTAGGACTGGGAGTCTGATTAGAGTTAAGAGTATTAGTGAGTCAACTAAGTATATCAGCCAATTGTTCATTAGTATTCTTGCTCCAATGGGGTTTGGACCATGAGCAAGTAGAAGATGTAGGTCTATTAGCTGTTAAGTTAGTAGTAGGATTAGTAGTAGGAGCATTCTCCCAATTATGATCATTATTCACAGGAATAATACTTGGGCCAGAAACAAGCAAAACTATTCTGCCAGGTTGAATTGTACTAGAGGGAGACCTCAGAGATGAACAGCATCTTTGGTGAATTTGTCTTGTGTGTCATAGAGTATTTGGCAGATAAACCAGATGGTCACTGAAATAAGAAATGGTGTTGAAAGGTGTTCCAAGTAGTAGGACTGAAGTTGAAGTTGAAGAATTATTGTCAAGATCATTGATAGTGGACTTTATTTTTATTTTTATTTTTATTTTTTGCATTTTATTTTATTTTCATTTTTCTTTTCTTTTCTATTTTTAGAACAACTTGGGTTAGGGTTGATTGGTCATGCCGTCACATCAGTCACAACTTGATGGCATAGTCACAAGACTGATAATGGGATATAGGGGAAAGGAGTAGAAGGTTCTAGAATAAAGTGACATCATACAACATGGACAACACATATTGGTCTCATGTCATACACATGGTCATTAGGGTAGGGTACACAGTAGTGAGCATAGACCATGAGTAATAGTATATAAGGTAGACTACTTTGTACTAGGAACTCTATTGAGTTCTCTGGTGTTTCTCTAATACAAGAGTTATTCTTATATCCAACCCAAAAGATTAAGTTCATAACAATTATGGCAAGAAGAAGCCATTTTGGACTTTGAAGTGGAGAGATTTTTTTGCAGATAAAACTGCTCAGAAGCAACAGCAGACTTGGTAGTCTGATAATACTGTCAGGCATGGTTCACACTGGGGTGGAAGTCTACAAGATGGACTTAGAGTTGTGCAGACTTGTAGAACAACCTTGACTTCAGCTTATGTGCTGTGCTATCTGTCTGCCACATGGTCACAACTTTAGATGATAGGGAGAAGTCTGAGATGGAAGTGAGTGCTGATTTACTGTGCCGCCATTGAACACTGGAGATTGAGTTCAATAAGAATTATCTTTGTTGATTATCAGACTAGTGAATTACAGTGTAACTACTAGTCTTATATGCAAATGGATGTTATAGGAGATGCTCAGGGTTTCAGTGGTAAAGCTTCTATTATCCTGAGTAGAGGTTTCAGTGTTAAGACACTGACAGGAGTAACTCTGACATAGAAGACCAAGTCAAATAGGAGTATCTCCACTGTGGAAGATGAAATACCCAGATAGTTGCAGCATCACTGTAAGACATGTTGTGAAAGAGGTGGCTACCATGGAAGGCAGGCTTATATAATTAGAAGATGATATCACTGTAAGGATGTAATTTTTAGATGAGTGGACTTGCATATGACACCAGTTTCCTTTCTCCTAGTCCTAGTAACTCTCAAATATATTTGTTTATTTATCTCAAATCACTGTGTTTCTATCTCATGAAAAATAATATTCTCTTTTTATATAAGATAGGCTCTAAATAATGAAAATTACTATCAACTGAGTTGGAAATGAGCCAGTAATTACTCAGAAATTACTAGATACTTTAGTAAGAATTTCATTTAACTAGTGACTCAGAGATTAGACAGAGTATAAGGTTTATGAAGTTCTATGAAGTTCTGGAGACTAGGAATGGCTGAGACCTATTCTAATTGTAGAGATTTCTTCTATTTGACTAGTTTATCTATCAGAAGTAAGTACTCAGTCTGACACAAATATATGTGAATGGCTCTATATTTCATACCTATTAGAAGCAAGTACCAAGTACTACTGTTAGCCTAGGTTCTATAATAATCAAGTCCAGTAAACTCACCTCAGTCCAACATGAATATATGTGAATGACTGAGGTTTGTTGTTCTACACTGGAGTCCTTTATAAGTGATATCAGCACAGTGTGGACTACACAGTTCTGGTCCAAGCATTGGTAGAACTGTATAGTTGGTCCCAGCATTGCTCAGCAGTCCATTAGACTGTTAACCGGATAAGATCAAAGTGATCTGTAATAAGAGTGTAAAATGGAGAGAAATATAATAGATTGTCTTTGTGACATTATCACCAATCTGTCTAGTATTTCTCACATTGGTATTATTCTCATCTCCCTGAAACTCAGACTTGATTCATTTTGGCAGATTCATTTGCCGCTGATTAAAAATCCATTCTATTTTGATCTTATACACTTCTGAGACATGCTAAATCTATACTCTATGCTCATAAAATGCATCATTCTATGACCCTGAAGGTTTCTGATAAGAAAGATATAGCACAATAGGATAATGCTTAGGGGTAGATCCAGAAGAGATGTGATATCAAATTAA
>JAJOHK020000512.1:0-24480 GCA_022457215.2 Leucocoprinus gongylophorus | reverse complement strand
GGAGCATCAAGTTGAGATGAGATCTTAAAGCGATCCCACCTAGCCTCAGAGACAGCCTGAAACAATCTCCAAACATAGAAGCCAATTCCCAAGATAAAAGAAAACTGTTCAATAGGGCAACCTTTAAGAGGGCACTTTTGAATAAAGTATGCAAGATACCTTAGAGAGATAGTGAGCACCTTAGCATCAGCCTCAAGATGCATGTCACAGCTAGATAGTGATGTCACATAGTCACTATTCTACAAGTTAGTATCATGTGTAACATTATGTATCACATGTTATATCACACTAATCAGTCACATCACACTCCCTTCCTAATTGGGAAGCTAGCTCAGCTGATCTATAGATCATGTTCAATGGTCCAAGTATAGGAGCTTGGGGCTTCTGGGTAGCTTAGGGGGCTGTTTCCAGCCTAAAAACTAAGTTTCTGCCCTCCTCAGCAGACATTTGGTCATCCCAGCTCATGACAGATGCTTTCCCTTCAGGAATAAGAGTAGGAAAAGCAGCAGGAAGCTTCAGAGGAGGCAATCTCTTAGAAGAGAGCTTGCCTGTAGTCACTCTTGGGACAGTAGGTGTCTTGAGGTCAGAACCCACACTTTTCTCCTCACTTTCTCCTGAAGAGGATGAAGATAAAGTTTCAGGAGAAGGGTTCCTTGAGGTAAAAGAAGCAGAAATATTTTTAGAAGAGTGTCTTACAATATGACAAGTTTGAGGCCTTTCTCTAGAATGAACTCACTTACCAGCTCTAGGACTGGTCCTGGAGATAAAATTTAGAGAGTTCAGAGACTTACCAACATGCTGTGAACTGTCTTGGAGACCAGGAGGAAGTGTAGGATTTTTGTTTGAATTTTTTGGAATTTTCAGATTAACTATAGTGGTAGTTAAAGGAAGAGAAGTGGGCAAAAGCATTACTCTCTACTATACCTTTCTGTCCCCCAGTAGGTAGTTCATTTATATCTATAAGATATAGATCCTCAACCTATTCAGAGTCACTGCCTTGCTACCTATCCATCTGATAAGTGCTTCAGAATAAGTCTAGACTAGGAGTTATTTCTATAGTATAACTAACTATCTCTAAGTTATACAACCTAGAGAGATAGGATATTCTATTCCTATTCTAGCTAGTATACCAGCAAAGTTTATACTAAATGGTATGCTGGGCTCTTAATCAATTAGCTTCCTAAAATCTAATTCAGCTAGATTTTTTTTTTTAAGTCAACAATTTATTACACAGGGCATGATGGCAGTCCATGCCTATAAGAGGAATTATGTATGAAGTATCAATACTCTAATCTTTTTATGCAGTTGCCCAATATAAAGAACTACTAAGGAATTGAACCCATAACCTCAAGTAGGTTTGAGATAGGCATAATATACATAGACAAGGGGCTCTTCCACTATACCATCTCTTCCTCCCTAATCCAGCTAAATATTAGAGTTGTAAACAATAAACTTGGTTTTATTTTATTTTGAATTTTTTTTTCTTTATTTAAACATAGGTGAAGAAGACAAAATATACACTAATTGATAGCAATCACTCATCAAAGGCCATTTAGTTGACATGGCTAATAGATCTAACAAATGTTTCTCATCTTTTGCTTCTCTTGACTTGGAATTTTCTCCTGAACTTAGAGTAATTAACTATTTTTCAGATTGTATTTCATTTAATATCTGTATCAAAGATAAAGACAATATATCTTACACCTATCAACTTGACGAAATGGTTTTAAAGTCCTCTTCATCTCTTTTGGTAGCTATTATAGCTTCTGATGTGAGCATCAAGAATAATGTTGCTACTTCTATCACATATATATATATATATACAACAAACCTCTAATAAAGACGATTCATCATGTGGTCCTCATTACAAGTACTGAAGCTGAACTATTTGTTATCAGATGTAGCATCAACCAAGCTATGAACCTCAATGATATAGCCAAGATTATTGTCATCACTGATTCCATTCATACAGCTAGAAAGATTTTTGACTCTTCAGCCCATCCCTATCAAATTCAGTCAGCAGCCATCCTATCTAAACTTCACAACTTCTTCAATCATCATGAAAACAATACCATTGAATTTTAGGAGTGTCCAAGCCATCTTAAATGGTGTTTTCATCATAAGGTTAATAAGGAAACCAAGTCATTCAATCTAACTCCACTCTATTTATGCAAATCATTATGGGAGTTTAGCAAGAAAAGCAAAAGTGATAATATCTTAAACACTTGGAAAATAATGTTCTAAGTTTCTAACTCTAAAGGAAACCAATTTCTAGACTTACTAGATGATGACGACAATATTATTGAACTATATTATGTCAAAGGGGGACCTTGGCTCAAAGTGTTTGGCCATTCAAACTTCTTATGTGTGTGTGCTATAAGAGCGATTATGAATCATGCTTCTACTAGTGAATACAGACTTAGATTCTTCTCTAGGGAGGATTTTAAGTGCTTATGTGGGCTATATCCTATCAAATCAAGATGCCATATTCTCTATGAATATGGTAGATTTAATAGCTACTGGAATCTGAGAAAGGACTCTTTAAGTCACTTTGTCATGTTTTTGGAGTTTAATCCAAGTACATTTACTTTTTCAGACTCTTTAACATGATTATTTTTGCAGACTCTTTTCATCTATGGTGTTCTGGCTGTGTTTCTTTTTTCTTTTTTTTTTCTTTAGTTCCATGTAGTTTTGTCTCTATTGTATATAGTTACGAAAGTAGCTGTCACAAACTTCATTCAGCTTGTATCTTCACAACTAGTAGACCGATTTTCACAAACTAAGTTGTACTGAAAAGTCCCAAATGAGAGCTATCCGCATATGTGTGGGATGCACAAAAGTGACAACAAATGACTGAGATATCAGGCCATCAATAGCTGTAAAAGCTTTGTCTGCTAATATCTCAAGAACTGATAAACGGATTCACATGATTGAACTTGTGTTGGAAAGTGCTCATCAATCTGTTTCCAACGGTATATAATGTGTCTCAAAGTGATAAGTATTGGTAGAGATACAAGCATATCAATGTAATGACATAATTAGTTATCTTCTAAAATTAGCCTGACAGCTGCTATGACAGATGACAGCTCCCATCAGGTACGAGTTTTGATCATGTGATGGCAACAGCTTGTATACGAACTATCACTCTTTTGTATATATATCTCTGTGTCTGAGGGCTAGACCTTAGACTTAACAACATCAATTATTCCTGTTGATACTTTTCATCATCTGTCAGTCATCATACCCTTGTACTGAACCTCTGAAACACTATTCAGCTCAAGTATCACAACCAGTAAGTATCTTATTTGTGATAGTAGCTACCATGGTCTGCCTATATGCTCTGTGTAATAAATTGTTGAAAAAAAAAAAAAAAGAAGACAAAATGTGACATCACAGGTTACAGTCATGGTCACACAGGGTCACACACTCATGTGATGTGATGGAACAATGTAAAAAGTTCTAAAAATAATGATGTTATATAATATGGTTAACATATGACAACTTCAAGGTAAATATATGGTCTTGAGGGTAGGGCTAAAAGAGTGTAACACAGACCATTAGTAGTTTGTATATAAGATAGATGTCATGTACTTAGGAACTCTATCGAGTTCTCTTGTGTTACTCAATATAAGAGTAGTCTCTTGTCCTAACCCCTAGACTTAAGTCATAACATTAGAACTTGATACCTATCCCAAAGACTGCTCAACACTAAGCCCTCTTTTCTCTATTCTCTATTCATCCTCAACCAAAGAGTAATACTGCTCTTTAGTCAAGAAGAAATACATAGTCAGATCCTAGACTTAAGAGATATATTAGCTAAGCAGACAAAGCTTAGCCATTTGTTTGCATCAAAGCCTACTAGTGTATTTCAAACATATCACATTATGTGGATGTGTTATATACTTCTTTCTTATATCAACCTTGTGCTACAAATTTACTTGTGATTTGTCTATGCAGAGAAATAACAGTTGTCCTTAAGGTACTGTTTAGAGTAGAACAGTTTTCTTAAACCAAAATTGTTTAGCTTTAGTAGTTGGTAAAAAAGGTAGTCAGTAGATGGTGTCAGGTAGGACTTGAGGAAGGCCTACTAACACTTACAGAGATTGTGTCTAGTTCAGAATACAAGTCAGAGAGTGAGATCAACACAGCTTTCTCTCCACTATCAATATATACATCATCTTCTTCTACACCACCACCATCATCATCTTCACCAATTGATTCTCCTCCTTTCTATCATACCATGAGTCAGCATAACTTACACACAATCATTAGACAGCAACATAAACAGTTAGTAGCAATGCAGGCACAAATACAAGCCCTAATTACAGGAGGAGCAGTGGCAAGAAAAAGAGAGAAAGAGTTCAATGCAAGATCTCATATAGAGGTAACCAAGCTATCAGTTTTTAATAGAGAAGCAGGAAAAGTAGGAGGGTTCATAACAGCATGCAGATTATATTTGAGGATGAAGATGAAAAAGGCAATAGTGGAGGAACAGATCCAATGGATTCTGTTATATATACAGGGAGAATCAGCAAATGTGTGAAAAGAAAATATGTTAGAAGATTTGGAAGTAGAGAAAATAGAATATGAACTAGTAGGGAAATTTTTGGCAGAATTGAAAAAGGAGTTTGGAGAAGGAAATGAGGAAATGGTAAAGGTAGTAGAATTGAGAAGATTAGAACAAGGAGGGAGAACAATGGAAGAATTTGTACAAGAATTTAGAAGAGTAGTGAGAGGAAGTGGGTATAAGGGGAGGCTACTAGTAGAAGAGTTCAAGAGGAGAATGAATAGAGCAATAAGGAGAAAGCTAATAGAGGTAAAAAGGCCTCCAACAAGTATTGAGTAGTGGTACAAATATATCACTAATTTAGATAGATACTAGAAAGTAAGTAAGAAGAAAGAAGAAAGGTTGAGAGGAAGACAGGAATAGGGGTGTTGGCCCTTAGACAACAAGAGGCATAATAGCAAATACCACAGTCTCAAGTATAGCCAAGGAGACAAGAAATACCTCAACAGCAGGTAACAATGGGGCCTGCTCCGATGGAGAGAGTGGAAAGAATGAATGCAGTAATAATACATTCTCAACAGAGGGCAGAATTTGCACAATGAAACCTATATACCATGGAGATGAATAGGAATAATAGAAATTGTTATAGTTGTGGAAGTTTTGGACACTTAGACAGGAATTGTAGAAATAGAAGGACAGAAAACAGAATTGGAGAGGGAAGAAGACTAGAATATGGGAGTAATGGAAATGATGGACAGAATAATTTAAAAGGGGAAGGAGATCTAATAGTCTTCAATTAGATTCCAGTAATAATAGGTTTGCAATGCTTATAAGAGCAAATACATCTTGTTTCAACCTTGATAATGGAGATATATTAAGAGAAATGACAGTAAAGATTGGGTTGGAAAGAATTGACATACAGGAAGGAATAACAGTGGAGGTGTTGTTGAATAGTGGTACTACAGGATTGGTAATGAGTTCAGAATTTGCAAAGAAGCAGGAGTTTAAGCTAAAGAAAATAGAAAGGCCCATTTATGTGGATGGAACAATGAATAAGAAGGAACTAATTAAAAATACTATGGAGATTAACATTTATTATCAGGGATACAGAGAAAAGACAGAGATTAATGTGATAGGAGGACAGAAGTGGAATATAATCTTGGGAATGCTGTGGTTAGCTTGCCATAATCTTGAGATTGACTAGAAGACAGGTGAGATCAGAATAATGAGATGTCTAGAGGAGTGTGGTAAGCAGTGGAGACTGAAGCAGGAAAAGTCAGGGTGGCAGAAGCAAAAAGAGGAAGAGAAGAAGGAGGAAGAAAGTAAGAAATGAAAGGAAAAAGAAAAAGAGAAAAATAAAAAGAAGCAAAAGAGAGAAAAAACAATAGATATGAAGAAGGTAGCTGAAGAGTGGAAGATTTGGGATGAGGAGAAAGAAGTGGTAAAGTCAGAAGAAGAGGTAAGGAAGTTGGTACCAAAACAATTCTACAAGTGAATCAAGGTCTTTGGAAAGAAAGCAAGTGAGAAAATACTAACAAGAAAGATGTGGGACCATACAATAGAATTGAAAGAAAGGTTTGTACCAAGAAAAGGGAAGATGTATTTGTTATCAAGAGAAGAGAGGAGAAGTACATGAGTTTATAAATGAATAATTGAGAAAGGGTTATATTAGGCCTTTGAAGCCACCTCAAATAGGGGGAGAGATGGCATAGTGAAAGAGCCCCCTGTCCATGTATATTATGCCTACCTCAAACCTACTTGAGATTATGGGTTTAATTCTTTAGTAGTTCTTTGTGTTGGGTAACTGCATAAAAAGGTTAGAGTATTGATACTTCATACATAATTCCTCCTGTAAGCATGGACTGCCATCATGCCCTGTGTAATAAATTGTTGACTTAAAAAAAAAAAAGCCACCTCAAATAGCACTAGTATCTTTTATAGAAAAGAAGTATAGAAAAAAGAAGATGGTACAAGACTATTGATATCTCAATAAGTGGACAGTAAAAAACAATTACCCATTGCCACTTATTTCAGATGTAATTGAGAATATTAGGACCAAGAAAATATTTACAAAAATGGATCTGAGGTAGAGATATAACAATGTGAGAATAAAGGAGAAAGATGAGTAAAAGGCAGCCTTCACAACCCCAGAGAGATCTTTTGAGCCTACAGTTATGTTTTTTGGATTAATAAATTTGCCAGCCATATTTCAGGCTATGATGAATAAGTTGCTAAGAGATTTGATAAATATAAAGAAGGTTGGAAGTTTTATTGATGATATTATGGTGGAAACAGAAATGGAGGAAGGGTATGATGAGTTGGTAAAAGAAATACTAAAGAGGTTAGAAGAAAATGATCTATATGTAGAACTAGAGAAATATAAGTAAAAGGTAAGGGAAGTAGACTTTTTAGGAGTAGTGTTGGGACTAGAAGGAATAAAAATAGAGGAAATGAAGGTAAAGGCAGTGCTAGATTGGCCAGTGCCCAAATTAGTAAAAGATATACAAAAGTTTCTAATATTGGCTAATTATTATCAGAGATTTATTGAAGAGTTTGCAAAGGTAGTGAGACTGTTATATAAGTTGATGAGGAAGGAACAGAAGTGAAACTGGGGAATCAGGCAAGAAAAGTCATTCAAGATATTGAAGAAATGGTTTATCATAGAACCAATTCTAGTGGCTCTAGACTTGTATAAGAAAATAAGGATGGAAGTGGATGCATCAGATTATGCAACAGGAGGTGTATTATCTATAGAGTGTGAGAATGGGAAATAGAGATCAGTGGTATATTTATCAAAGTCATTGAATGAGACAGAGAAAAATTATGAAATTCATGATAAAGAAATATTGACAGTAATCAGAGAGTTAGAAAATTGAAGACATTTATTAGAAGGTGCTAAATTCAAATTCAAGATATGGGTAGACCATAAGAATTTGGAATATTTGATAAAGGCACAGAGGTTGAACTAACAACAAGCAAGATGGGTATTATATTTGTCAAGATTTGATTTCACTTTGAAACATATTCCAGGAGTAAGAATGGGAAAGACAGATAGTTTAAGTAGGAAACCAGACTGGAAAGTAGGTGTAGAAAAGAATAATAAAGATCAAGTATTTATTAAGGATCATTGGATTTGTAACTTATTAGAAGTAGTAATTAAAGAACTAGAAATAGATATATTAGAAAAGATAAAAAAGACTAGAGGTAAAAACAAAGAGGTAGTTAGAGCAGTGGAAGAAATAAAGAAGGTAAGAGTAAAGAATTTAAGAGGGAATAAGTGGGAGATTAAGGAAGAGTCAGTATTAAAGGAAGGAAAAGTGTATGTGCCAAAGGATGAAGAATTAAGGATGGAAATAGTCTAGTTACACCATAATACACTGGTAGTAGAACATGGAGGGAGATAGAAGATGACAGAGTTAGTAATAAGGAATTACTGGTGGTTAGGAGTAACAAGAGATGTGGGAAAATATGTGGCATATTAGAGGATGAAGAATAGAACAGAGGCACCAGTAGGAAAGTTGATGACAAATGAGATACCAGAAAAAATATGGATGCATTTGATGGTGGACTTTATTACAAAGTTACCACTAGTAGCAGGAAAGGATATGATATTGGTAGTGTGTGATAGATTGTCAAAAATGGCACATTTTGTGGCAACAACAGAGGGGATATTGGCAGAAGGTTTAGTGAGGTTGTTTAGGAATAATATGTGAAAATTGCACAGGTTTCTAGAAAGTGTAATTAGTGATAAAGGATTACAGTTTACAGCAGAGTTAACAAAAGAGTTGAATAAAATGTTGAGAATTGAGATGAGGTTGTTGACAGTGTTCCACCTACAAATGAATGGACAGATAGAATGAATGAACCAAGAGTTGGAACAGTACTTGAGGTTCTTTACAGAATATAGATGGAGAGATTGGCCAGAGTGGTTAGCAATAGCAGAGTTTGCAGTAAACAACAAGATTCATACTGCAACAAAGATATTATCTTTCATAGCAAACTATGGTAGAGAATTATGAGTGGGAGTTGATATTAAAAGGTAGAAAATACAATGGAATTTGCAAAGAGAATAAGAAGGGTATAAGAGGAAGCAGGAGTAGCATTAAGAAAAGTGCAAGAAGAGATGAAGAAACAAGTAGATAGAGAATGATGAGAAGTAAAAGAGTAGAAGAAGGAGAAAAAAATAATGCTGAGTACCAAAGACTTAGTATTTAAAAAAAGACCAGTAAAGAAGTTGACAGAGAGATATGTGGAGTCATATGAGATAAAAGAAGTAGTATCGAAGAATGCAGTGAAGTTGAAATTGCCAGCCTCTATGAGAATTTACCTGGTGGTTAATGTTAGTCAGGTAGTGAGATATAAAGAACCAGAGAAGAGGTAAAGAGTAAAGAAACTGAAACTAGTAGAAGTGGATGGAGTAGAAGAGTGGGAAGTTGAGAAGATATTAAACAAGGGAAAGATATAGAGAGTAGAGAAATATTTAGTATACTGAAAGAAGTTTATAGCAGAAAATGATATATAGGAAAAGGAGGAGGACTTAGAGAATGTGAGAGAGTTAGTTGATAATTTTGAAGGAAGGATAAGTGTAGAAGTTAGATGACAGGAGGGAATAAATAAAAAGTAGAAGATAAAATTAAATCTAAATATAGAGAAGTTCAAAAGGAGTGAGTTGCTAGAGAAGTACATAGTGAAGATATTGTTTGGATAGGATGATAAAAAGTTTGAGGATGAATATTTAAAAAAGTTGGAAAGAAACTGGCAACAATAGAAGTCAGTTTTTTTAGAGGAGAAATCTTGAAGGAGGGTGATGTCAGAGTTGTGAATAATAGACTTGGTTTTATTTTATTTTGAATTTCTTTTTCTTTATTTAAACATAGGTGAAGAAGACAAAATGTGACATCACAGGTCACAGTCATGGTCACATAGGGTTATACACTCACATGATACAATGGAACAATGTAAAAAATTCTAGAAATAATGATGTTATATAGTATAGTTAACACATGTCGACTTCAAGGCGAATACATGGTCTTTAGGGTAGGGCTAAAAAAGTGTAGCACAGACCATCAGTAGTTTGTATATAAGATAGACATTGTGTACTAGTTCTCTTGTGTTACTCAATACAAGAGTAGTCTTTTGTCCTAACTCCTAAACCTAAGTTATAACACTAGGTAGATTTGTGCCAAATAGTAGACAAAGCTCTTAACCAATTAGCTCTCCAAAATTGGATTGTTATTATTCTAGTTCTCTATCTTATATTGATATATTCTTTCAGTCTTAGTTACAAGTATTACCAGACATAGCTCTCATAATAAAAACTAATCTAACTACTTGACCTTGTAAGATCTAAAGAAAAACAGAAAAACTAACTACAGAATTAGAAAAGTAGACCAGTTAAGTACTTATAGAAGCTCAGAGAGAGGTAGAGGTCAATTCTGAGAGGAGAAGATCAAAGCACTTAGGTGCACCTCCAAGAAATTAACAAAGTCTTTAACTGATGGAAATAGGTTAATTAAAAAACTGTAGGCAAACCTAAAACAGTTTGCAAAGATTTGTTGATGTGTTTCCATCTAACAATGGCCATACAGACACTGGGTGTATTCTGTAAGAAAAAAGCACTATCTGTACTCCTCAATGAGAACATAGTTAAGGATGGCTTTAGTTGCTCTAGTACATAATGTGATTGACTGGCTAATATGAGAAAGCTAACTACTATCTTTGGAGTAGCTAGACTGGAGAATTTTGCAATTTCTATCTCTGAGAGAGAAGAGATGTTGACCTTGAAGAGATATTAACCTTGGATAGTGAGATGGTTAAAGAATGTTCTCTAAGTATCTAGACAAGAGATAATACCTGGAGTAAAGGAAGTTGATAAAAGTTGCTAGATGAAGTCTAGTAGCCACTCTAGTGTTAGTCACATTGTTATGGACCAGTTAGTGAAGAGACTACTTAGCCTTGCTTGAGTAGTCCTAAAAGTCAATTTTATAGCCATGGTCTTGAGGAAAAAACAACCTAAGTACAAAGTAGACAGCTAAGAAGTGGGCTTGTCTAGAATACATTGGAGGATCTACTGCTTGTTTAGCAGATTTTAGTGAGTCAGTGATAAGTATAATATGTTCTATAGCCATGCTAGTAGCCTTAGCAATATTTAGTCTTATAGCAAATAGCTTAGTATCAAGAGTAGTTGTTCTATCTGCTAGAGTCTTAGAAAACAATACCTGTTGGCCTAGAATTCAAATATATGCAGTAGAGATAGCCTATATATGTCTAGAAAGTATAACACTTATATTAGTAATAATAACAAGAGTAGTAAAGTTTAAAACCTTCTTTATAGAAAATTCTATTAAAATTATAAAAAGTATTTAGTAGGAAGTTATTTCCTATCTATTAATTTCTTTGTACTATCATGTCTAGCAGCCTTTCTTGCTAGGAGACCTCCTTATTTGGTCTGCAATCTAGTCTGTTCAATAGCTGATAGTAAGCTGAGCCTTTAATTAACAATCTTTCTATTATGGGTACATTTAGAATTAGATCTGACTTAATATCCTAGGCCTACTAAGTAGGTCAGTATGAAGTTGCACCTACCTATGCAGTATTCCAGGTGGAATTTTCCTATATCTTAGTAATTCTAACACTTCAGCTTCAACTTAAGCCTAAACTAGTTATTATTATACTAGCAAACTGACAGTAGATATAGATCTCTCAAGCTAGGTGAAGAAGATTACTCCATTCTACTATGGCCCAGTTTTAACAGAGATGCTACTCTCTATTGTACCTTCCTGTTCTCTAGTAGATAGTTTGTTTATGCCTATAAGTATAGATTTCTGATCTGTCCAGAATTACTACCTTACTATCTACCAATCTAGTGAGTACTCCAGAATAAGTCTGGACTAGGAGTTATTTCTATAATATAACTAACTATCTCTAAGTTATACAGCCTAGAGATATAAATAATATACTAGTTATGTTTATACCAAATGGTAAGCTGAGTCCTTAACCAATTAGCCTTTCAGAATCTGATCTAGCTAGGTAAGTTTGTGCCAAACAATAGGCTAAACTCTTAACCAATCAGCTTCTTAGAATAATATTGTTATTACCCTAATTTCCTGTCTTATATTGACCTATTTTTTGGTCCTGGTTATAGATATTACTAGGAATAGCTTTCATAATAAGAACTAATTTGACTACTTGATCTTGCAAGATTTACAGATTTTGCTCTTTAGAAAGTCTATTACTAGACCTTACATCCTGGTAGCAGTGTAATGCTCACTAGTCCTATGATATACACTAATTATAAAAATTAAGAGCCCCAGTAATTGTTATATAATACTACTATCACATAATCATAAAGTTAAGATATTTGCACTTAGAGAAAATTGAACCCTTAATCTTTTAAACACTTACTCAAGTACACTTACTAGGTCTTTAGTAATCAAAACCACTAGGTTACTGAGGCCTATTTGATAGTAAAGACTTTTTCTAACTCTTTTTTCTTTGAGAGTATTATAGCATCTATGCCTTACATTATGAAGGTATTTCCTAGCTCTGACATATCTGTAATCTGAATTAATATCTGAGACTTTTAGAAGGATTCCAAAGATAAGACCCTTATTAACTGTGTCATACTATTACAGTTAGAAGGACTATTATATATTTTGAAGTCACTTAGTGTCACAATTGCTAGTACTGGAAACATTTTACACATGCCTGCTAGACTGTCATATGTTAAGTCTATCTATTCTAAAGACATATCTCTGTGGCAATGTTGTTATTTTAAAATTCACAATATAAGCTTGTTCTCTATGACAGCTATCCTTTTCACAACACATCTCTATAATGGTGATACAACAATTCAGATATCCAGTCTTCTATAATAGAAATACTCCTATTGAACTTGGTCTTTTATAGTAGGGTTTTGCTATCTTACTCTTATCAGTATTTTACTACTGAAACCTTTGCTTGGGACAATAGAGGCTATATACTAAAACTCTAAGTATCTCCTATATCTCTTACTTATATATAAGACTAGTAGTTACACTGTAATTCACTAGTCTAATAATCAATGAAGATAATTCTTATTAAACTCAATCTCTAGTATTTAATGACAACACACTAAATCAGCACTCATTTTTACTTTAGACTTTACTTACTTCTCTGAAACTACAATCATGTAGCAAACAGACAGCACAGTACATAAGTTGAAGTCAAGATTGTTCTACAAGTTCATATCACTGAGCATAGAGTTTATATACTCTACATACTTCCAAGTCAACTTCATAGACTTTATCTCCCAGTATGAACCATGCTTGATATAGACTCAAGATACTAAATGTTAGAAATGTGATGGTTCTCACAAAGTAGAAAACTACAGACTGTGAGTTTGGTGCTATAAGATTAATTCTAAGTCTAATCCTTCTAGAAAGATTATTATAACTGGTATATCTTGTTCTCATACTTTCAAGTATTTGAACTACAAGAGTAACCACTTTGCTGATAATAATAAGTGTCCTTTTTGGTGCTATTGCTTTGACAAGTAGTGGCATATTAATAAGGCTACTTAAATAAGCTTTGAATGAGCTAACTATAACATCGTCAATGGTTCTAGTGGGAATAGTCATTGAATATGTCTGATATAACTAATATAATTTATATTTATTTACAGAATGTTCAGAAAAACTATGTACTAGTTGACAGTCTTCTAGAGTCCTAGAAAAACTTGTATAATATCTTATTCATCTAGGAGCCTTCCTGGAATTTTATTTGATTTATACTATCTACTACAAATCATAAAGACCAGGAAGTGATTGGTACTCCTATTCATCCAGAATAGTCCTAGATAGTTTAATTTTCATAGAACTCTGAACAGATACTGAGAGTTATATACTTTATCTACTCTAGACTGTCTAGACTTTGTTTTGCTCTCAAAAGAGACATAGTCAATCATAGAGACATCTAGCTTCTGTCTTTCTTCAATAAAAGTAGATGTCAGTTTCTTATGAATGTCTACTTAGATAATCTTCATACTACAGTTGACTTTTTGACTAGAAAAGCTCTGAGCATCCCTAACCTGTTATACATGAGTAGGGACTTTAATATTAGGAATGTTAAATGAAATCACTTTATTTCATTACATTCTGCTGCTAGCCAGTCTCTGAGGGATCTGACAGACTTCTACAGTCTTGTGTGCTCCCTTCTAGTACTTTCTGTTTCCACTTATCACTCAGACATTAGTGGTCATGCTAACTCAGTTATTGATCTTATTTTATTAGGCATAAGCTATGTCCAAGCCACCCATTCTATTAAGCCTGATCTTAGATGATCTCTAGACCATGCTCCCCTCATAGTCAGCCTTCCTATTGTTCTAGAGAATATTTAGGTGCATAAGAAAGTTCTAAAATAAGACAGTGATGAAAAAGTGACTTTTATACTCTCTATAAGTGAAGAGCTTTCTCAACTTGACTTCTCTGCTCTAGATTCTATTACAGGTCTTAACTTACTCTCTGAGATAATCTCTGAGCTCTTTGCTAACTGCTAGGCTACTTATGCCAAGAGAATTACTATAACCACTTTGTTGTGGCAACTACTAGACATAAAGTCCAATAGCTATACAAGTGAGTAAAGCTCTCAGTAGATAATCAAGTGGGGAAAATCACAAGAGAACTCGACAAGAAGTCTCTGCTAAATTAGAGTCCTATATATACAAAACATGCCTGGTCTATGCTACCAATAATTAAGCCTGCTTTATTGTCCATGCTATAACCTCATGTCTACCTCATTTCCTATTCAAGACCACTATATTGTATACATGTGCCCTAATATCATCTTCTAGATCCTTCTACTATGTTCTAGGCCTATGATGTCATATTATGTGACCTGTCATGTGACTGTAGTGTCACATGCCTCTTCATTGTCCAAAAGAAAAAAGAAAAGAAAAACAAAATCAATATAAAATCAGAAAGATAAAAGGAAGGGAAATAAAGATTATTAGTGTCCAAAGCATTCCATAACACACTTATTCTAAAGAGTGGTAGAACAATGAGTACAGAACTGCAATAGAGACCTATAAATAAACTGGGAGTAATCAACTGATCCTTCTTTTGCTCTACTACTAGACAGGCCAAGAAGTAATTTTTTAACAACAGGATTACTGAAATACTATTACTAATAAACAATCTTGGAATCTTATAAGCTAGGTCAAACAGTATAATTCATCTATAGTAGAGGCCATTTATTTTCAAGGCCAATCCTATAACAATCTTCCTGACTTGTGAAGTGCACTTCACCAGTTCTATAATACTACAGCTAATCACTTTGTTGACCTTTCTGTCCTAGATGAGGTTCCTAGCTAGGCCACTTGCTTTTAAATGCTCTTTTCACTGTTAGAGATACAGAAAGTGCTTAAAGCCTGCTCCAATATCTCTACTCTAGATTCTAACCATATTACTTAGCAGTATCTTAAGCTTATCTTAGCCAACAACACTTATGCTATAAGCATTCTCTCCTTAGCCAATACCTGTCTATTACTTTACTACTGGCCTAGATACTTTAAGAAGTCAGTCTTTGTAATTATACCCAAACCAGGCAAGCCTGCTTATGATACTTCTAAGGCCTTTAGACTTATTGTTCTGCTTAACACTCTTAGCAAGCTTATTGAGAAGATAATTACTGGACAACTTCAGTTTGATGCTGTCAAGTATAGAATTCTTTATCTTAATCAACTTGGAGATGTAGGTTAACAGTTTACTGAAGATGCTGGTATGTTTTTGACTTATTTAGTATGAGCTAGCTAGGCCAAAAGACTTAAAAACAAGTGTTGTGGCCTTTGATATTACATAATTCTTTCCTTCTTTGAACTACAGTATGCTTACTTCAATTCTCAGATACTTTGGTTTTACAAACTGTATTATAAACTTTTTTTCCAACTATCTTATAGATAGATTTACCCAATATTTTTGGAATTTATTTCTTTCTAGAGCTTGTGACATAGATATAGGTATGTAGTAAGATTCTACTTTATCTCCTATTCTTTCTGTACTTTATATTGCTTTTCTGATTTGTATTTTTGAATATAGAGCTCAAGCTCTCTACTTAAATACTTCTATTCTTTTATTTGTTGATGATGGTCTTCTAATTTCTCAGGGAAAAATGTATAATAAAACCTTGCCAGAAATTTATAATAGCTATAGAGTAGTTACAGGCTTGATAGTGATGTTTGGCTTGTTTATAGAGCATGAAAAGTCAAAATTTTTCATTTTTCTAAGGCATATAATGACTTGAATTCAGAGCTAGACCTCTTAGCAATTGGTGCTCTTACCTTCAAACCCAAGATATACTAGAGATACTTGGAATTTACTTCAATCAACATCTGTCTTTTAAGAAACATATTTGATACTACTCTACCAAGACACTGTCAATGGTTAAAGTAATGGAAATACTTGGAAATTCAACTAGAGGCCTTCTCCTACTCCAAAAGTGCTTTCTATATTGCTCATGCATCATTTCTATTACTACCTATGGCTTTAGACTTGAATTCTTTGCTAGAGCTCCTATCAAGACCCAGATGATGCTTCTAATAGCTATGTAGTATAAGGCTGCTTCTTGGATCTTGAGTATATTTTGCACCTTACCCACTAGTAGAATTAAGGCTCTAGTAGACCTCATTTCTATTTATCTTCTTCTCAAGAAGCTGATAAAGCAGTCTTATCTTAAGACTACTACTTTTCCTCTACAACATGTACTGATATCTCTACTTAGTACTAAACACTCCAAGAGTATGTGCCCTCACCCACAATCACTTACCTCTTAAGGTGATACCCAGTGTGCTCATTTGAAAGGCTCTTTCTTGGATACTAAAGCTTCTTTACTTAATCTTACAGAATGCTTCAATCTTTTAGATAATAAGGCTATCCTAGGTTGTAGGTTGCTGAATAGCTTTCCTGATCACATTTTCTTTTACCCTTGCAATTGCTCAAGCTTCAGTGATTGCAAAACTCATCTACAGTCTTTTGACTGTCTTTGTTTTGAGACTTTCTCTTAAAATTGACCTTCATCTTCCTTTGAGCCTTTATAAGTCCTCAATTAGCTTGCTTTTTTGATTCTGTAGATAGTTTCTCAGTTTTTCTTTTCTTAGTTTTTTTGACTCTATATTCTCAGTATGATAGATTTTTCTGGACTTAGACATATAATAAGTAGGTTAGTTATAAGCAATTTTTATCTAGGATTCTTTCTAACTTCTTCTGATCCTAATGATATATCTGTCTGTTTATGAAGGGAGTTTCCACTTTCTAAGACCTTAAAAACTGTAGGCTACTTATTATAGATAGTCTACCATAGTCTGCAATCAAACACTGTATAATAAATTATTAAACAAAAAAAAAGTCAAGTTAAGGAAAATATACTATATACTTGCAAATTATATACTTGCTACAGGCCACTCTAACCAAAACAACACAGTAAGTAAATTTCCAACCAATTTACTAAAAATAGTATAATATTCTACCTTATTGGAATTTTTTGTCATCTTGCCTTTATTAAAGTGTTTTGTTAGGCTAATAATGATCTATACAGCCTGTAATTTCTTAGGTGAGTCATATATCTTGTTTGAAAGACAAGAGAAATACTCATAGTTATTCTCATCCAGAATCAACTCTTATGCTTGTCTATAACCAGTAACTCTGTAGATTTCTTTCCTCAATTGTTTCATAAATTTGCTTACTCATTAGTAGTTGTAATTTAGTGTGAAAAATTCTCACTTTGGAAGGTATGTGATAAGAAATTAGCTTGTAAGTAATAGTTAACTTGATGTCTATATATATATATTTATTCTGGGTTTCTCTTGGTTTTCTATTTTAGATACTAGCAATACTCATCTCAGTTCAAAAAGACTATAAACATCTGAATATGTCTGTATCTGGTATCCCTTATTCTATACAAGCTTTTATATCTATAGTTAATCTTGAGCTTCTGTAGCTGTTAAAAGATAGGTAAAGGCCATCATCAAGGAGATACTATTGCTTGTGACCTCTAGGCTACTTATTAGCAATAGACAATCTTTGGCCCAAGGTAAATTGTAGCTATAGTCAAAAAATAAAATATACTTGATTGATATTAAGCTGAGTATGTTCTATAAAAGTGATCACAACTAATTACCATTATTAGAAACTGCTAGTAACTTTATTATTAATGAGCTCAAGCACATTTTCTTAGAACAGTAATCTTAGACAAGTAGGATTTAATATTATTGATATCATTCTCCCTAATCTTATATATGACAAAGGAGTATATTTGTTTAGTTGATATCATATTTTGTATTCTGGCCTCATCTATTCCTACCTACAAATAACCATCTACTCTTATCCATACTCCCAAACCTCTTCTAGTATAGATTAAAACCATCCATTCTACCTTGGATATCCTCACTAGTCCAAGACAACTCCATGGATCTTCTTTTCATGACATCTGAGGATCACTGGTAACTTGCTTAGCAATTACATTCCAGATAGCTACTCTAGAAATACTAAGTAGTATATAATATAGTAATTTATACTGTAGTAGTTATTCTGAAAATCAACTAAAACTAGTATTCTTTTTCCCATGTTAGCAATGATACACCTTGCTATCTTCTGATAGTCTTCTATCCTCTAAGTTCTTAGTTTCTAATCTGAAATATGTAACTAGTGTGATTTATAGAGGCATGGTACATAAACTAAAGCTGAAGGTTGTTCCACTCTGTCTTTTATGTTCTCAGATAATGCAAAATCACTTAGTTCTGGACCTCTAAGATGTTCCTTCTGAATCTTGGATAATGAAATATAAATATAAACCATGTCTAACAGTTAAGAGAAGTATGCTGCTTGGTAGCTTTTTCAGCTCAACTTTAGGTTGAGTTAATATTATGAATCTAAGATTATTATCATAAAGTAGCTATTATTGAACAAAGCTAGTTTTAGAATTGTAGATATAATTCCTATATGTATGGTACTAACTATATATGATTATATCATCAATATCAATGTTTATTGAGATTTCACACTAATTTTTGTTATTACACATTAGCTAGTTCTTTTTTTATTAGTTCATATTGACCAATACAATCAGTGATAATATTTCTCAATAATCAAGACAGTAGAACATGATTATAGATTTTATGATTACTACATCAAAACAATGCTTGATCTACTTCTAATTCAATCCTTATCATTTTAGTATCTTGAGGCCTGTATTCTATGTTCAACTGTAATCTATCAAGGTTATTATTAAATCTTACAAACTGCTTATCTTATTTCTCAGAAGAATAAACAAGAATCAAATTGAATGTGATTTCTATTATAATAAGTATTTAGAGTATATAGTAATAAATCAGTCTTAAGAGAGTTTACTAAACAACAACATCATATCTATTGTAAAAAATAGAGTATTGCTTTTAATTACACTAACAATAAAGATAACAACTACAAATATTGTATAAAGGGCTCCAAATTATATAAATAACTTATAGTTAATAAATATAGTTTGCAAATACCTTGGTCTATTTCTATACTCTCTAGATATACTAAGTATATATCATAATAACTTGTTTAAGACAAATGAAAATTATTTTTGAAAAAGTTGTCATAAACTAACTTTCAAGACTTCTAAGACTTCTACTTTCTGACTTTCAATTAGGTTTCTAATCACACCTAGGTGTATTTCTACATTCATAACTATTTACATATGGATTAGCCTCTTATATTTCATTTCCTAGTAATCTGTTACTTAGACTTCCAGTCATCTTATTTTCTAAAAACTGTCTTTATACTGTTTTCTTAGTTATTTCCTATACTAATATTCTTTAGTCACAGTTCTGATTATAAACTCAGTATATAAAACTAAGTAGATATTCTGTAGTCTCCAGTCTGGAAATCAACTAAGAATTTTCCAATATTCTTCTAGCTAAAATCAGATAAGAAGAGAATAAGAATTTTCTTCTTACTAACCCTTGATTCTTTGAAATTATGATCACATAACAAGTAATAGGCATAACATATAAGTTGAGACCAAGGTTATTTTCTAATATTACATTGTATATCTACAAATTAGCTTTTAAGCTTGATTTACATTTCAGATACTTACCTAGTCTTACAGATTTCCACATCTGTTTTATAGGTAATTTTCTATACTTAATCTGATCTCTTCTTGTTATGATTGATAACAGATATCTGTTTAAAGCAAGTTTTGCTCTATTTTCTATTTACTATCTTAATAGATGATCTCAATAATCAGATTTTCTGATTTAAGTACAGATATTTTTAATAGCATACTCTAGGTGACCAAGGCAGTTTTTATAGATAACAGAGCTATTTTGAATATCTGGGTAATAGGTATGACAGACTTAGCTATAGCTAGTAATATAGTAGTATTTAGAATAGTAAAGTATAAAACAGTTATATATAGGGCAGTAGAATCTAAAGTAGCATTGTCTAAGACAGTAGTATATAGAATAGCAATATTAGAGAGAGTAATATATGAGAGTAGAATGGCAGTCAGTAGTAAATATTATTTGAGTACAGCTAATGAGATGATAGTAAATACTTGAAAGAAGGTAGTTACTCTGGCTTGTATCTAGCTATGAGTAGTGAGTAAGCTGAAGGTCTGTAGTAGTTTCTAAGAGTATGCAATATTGAATAGCAATTGAGAAAACTCAAAAAAAAAGTATAAGTTTAGATAGACTTAAATACTAAACACTGAGTACTTAAGGTTATAATATTTAATGTAAAAGTAAGAAAGTATCACAGGAGAAACTGTAATTATTTAGACAATCATGTAATATATAATCAATAATATTACTAAACAAGAATAGAGAAAATATTGTCTAACAATGAAATTATACTAAAAGGCTAAAATTAAATATTAAGTGGTAATTTCCAAGATTACAAATATAAGGCAATAATTACAAAGATGTTAAAAGTGGCCAGAATTGGGCTGCAGAGATAATAAGGCTAATATAATAAACTTTATATCTTTGATATTAGATATCAGAGTTTGTAATTCTTTTACTTTTATAATAATCTTTTTAGATAGTCTGTACAAAACATCTAACCATTTAGACTTGATTATTTTCTGGTTATCTTATTACTATTCCACTAGATTATAATAAATCTAAAGATACTTATAATAGTAATTACCTTCAAGAAACTTCATTCTATTCTTTCAAGTTCTTTTAAAAATAAGCTCTTATTCTGTTATTACTTACTAGATAATATAATAATTTAGGTTTTTCTAAAGTATTTATATATAATTTAGATAGTTATATTAGAAATCTCATTGTGAAAATTGATTAAAACTAGCTGTTTTTTCTGGTGTTGGTAGTAACATATCTTATTACTTTTAAATGAATTAGCTTTCTCAATCTCCCTAAGTATGCCCTTTAAAATATATAACCAGTAAAATGAGTAAAAGTACAGTATATATAAGCTAAAGCTAAAGATTGTTTGTTATTATTATATGTTAAAGTTCAATTCTGAGTATTTATATCTTTTATGGTGAACTTACTCTTATCTCAAACCTTGCAAGTAACCTATTTTCCATAATGTTATTTCTCTTCAAACTTTATTGTTATAACTTAAAGATCTTAGAGCTGGTCAATGAGAGAAACCTTGTATAGGGTTTATACAAGAGAACTCAATAAAGAACTCTGTACAAAATTATCTACCTTATATACTACTAGCTCATGGTCTGTACTCTCCTACTTTAGCCTATGTCAGTATGTGTTAAACATGCTGGATGATAATATCATACTAGAACTTTCTATATTCTTCCATTATGACCATATGATTATGATAGTGTTATGTAACATATATGATCTATAGTGTGACTGTGATGTTATGCTAAACCCTAACCTGTTCATAATTCTGACATTTATGAGTACTCAGTCTTCTATAGTATTTACTTCTATTCAAATCCTATACTTAGTTAGTATTTTTCTATAGATTAATTCAATTAGATATCTGCCTAGCTTAGAGCTAGGTATAAACACTAACCTTACCTAATATAAATAATTGCTAGACTATGTAGTAATAGTATTACTCAAATTTCCAAATATTTTAGATACTTTTTTCTATATTTAAGAACTAGTAAATATTTTGTAGTCTTCAGTCTAACAATTAACTATAGTTTCCATTACTCTTAATACTAAGCTTTGGTGTTGACAGTGATATACCAATATATTATATAAGCCAAAGTATCACATACTATCTAAACATGTCCAATATATCTGACTTCATCATATATAATACTCATTTAAGCTTTGCTTTGTTCAAAACATCTGCAGAAGTGAATATTCTTCTTTTAGTTTATACACTATTTCTAGTATGAATTAACCTAGTTTATTTTTATGTCAGACCATTCTATCATTGATCACATGGCTCCTTATTATCTTTATAGAACTCTGGACTTGATTTCTGAGGACTTTAGTATATCTAGAGTTGTTAGAAGTGATTTTTTCAATCTTATTATAATAGATATAAACTTAGACTCAGAATAATATTTTGCTTAGTCATTATGTCACCTAATCATATGTACAATACTCTGTTTTTGACTTCCAGTTATAAAGTTGTCCACAGCTGGGTTATTATCTTATTTTCTGTCAAATAGTCATTTATAGTTGTTTATAGTTTACTAAGTGATTTCTAAGCTATCAGAGTAATTTCTAAGGCTTCTAGGATCTTGTAATTGTCATCTGCACTCTAATTTAACAAGAGTAGTTATCTGTCTCTTCTAGTTCTTAGATAGTCTTAGTGTTAGTATTTAAGATATATAGATACTCTATAATTTCTTAGCTTGAAAAATCAACCAGTGTAGTGTACTGTTTCTGAGTGCTTATGCTTAGAAGTCTGGCTTCCACAGTGATTCACTTCCTATTACAACTTCCTTCTAAAATATGATTATTGTATCATTTGGAGATATAGTATATCTGTTAAAACCAAAGTTACTCTAGATTTACATTCACAAATGTTGGATGATGTTTCCATGCTTTTCTGATGTCTTCTATAATTTTTCCATAGATGGTTTCTTCTTCCATGTATGTTTCTTATCTAATATAAAGCCAAAGTTATTCTAGAAGTTTATAATCTTATATTTTTTTTGAATATGTTTCTATACTTATTAAACTTTATCTAACTTTACAGACTTTTGTTCTTAAATATGAACTACACCTGACAATCATCTATGTTCTGTATATTATAGGTAAGTAGAATACTAATCTATCTTTTAAGAGTTTGTTAACACTTACAATGTCCTCTTCTGATGAGAAATCTAGGTTGTAAAGATCTATTGACAACAAAGATCTATTGACAACACTATTTCTATTAAGTCCGGGTATGTAAAGTTGATCAATAGAATGACGACAACAGAGCTCCTACTACCGTCACCTGTACTGAAGATACATATAGAATATCTAATACCTCACCTTCCTTACTAATCTATCTTTTAAGAGTTTGTTATAAATCTTAGATATATTATAAACCAACTTCTGAGATATCTACTTTCTGACTTCAGATAAAACTCTAACTAGTTCTAGATATACTTTTACATCTGTACTTACTTATATATAGATCAGTCCTATCTATTTCATCTTTACTATGTACTCTACCATGTCCATACTCCCATTACCTAGATATTAAAGCTGAAAGTGGTGAACTCTAATTATTTTCATTTTCATTTTCATTTCTATTTTCTTTTTGATTTATTTTTCTTTTATTCTATTTTTAGAACTAGGGTTAGGGTTAGAGTGACAAGATCACACTGTCACACAATCAGTCACATTAGATAACATGATCACAGTAATAGTCACAAGTCACAAGATATATAAAAGGACATAAAAGATTCTGAAAGAATGATATTATACAACATGTACAACATATGGCTGATAGGCTAGAAGTAGTTAGTACAGACTATGAGGTTTTAGTATATAAGATGGACTATCCTATACAGAGTTCTCTATTGAGTTCTCTTGTGTTAACCTAATATAAGATTTACTCTTTTGACCAGCTCTAAGGTCTTAAGTTTGTAACACTAGACTCTAGATTATCCTATCTCTTACAAACTATTTTTATAATATTTTCTTAGTTATCTCCTATACTACTATTTTTCCAGCTATAGTTCTAACTATAGAACCTAGTATTTAAGACCAAGTAGATACTTTGTAGTTTTCTCAGTCTAGTAATTAACTAAGATAATACTTCACTTCTTTTCTAAGTCTTTTTGCCACTCTTATTCTTTCTCTAAAATTATAACTACATAATAGATAGCAGTATAGCACATAATTGAAGGTCAAGATCATTATCTGAAGTTTAGTTACAAGTTCATAGATAAGTATTTTAGCTTGATCTAATCTCTTTCTATATAACTAACTGTAGATATCTGCTTGAAGTGAGAACAGCTCTTGATAAGTTGCTAGGATATAAACTGTATCTAATAAGTTGTCGTAACATTATTATAATAAAATATTTGAATAGCCTATCAAAATAATATTATAGTTTTGTAATTATAGTGACTTTATGATAAAGTCTACTATAATATGTTGCTCTAGCTTTTTGAGTACTATATTTAGCATTAGTTTTCCTACTAGTATTTCTATTCTATTCTTCATTTTCTAGTATTAATTATACCTCTCCATATACTTTTCTCTAATATTATAACTTTAAACTACTTTTGTTTAAAAAATTTGGTTTTCATTATTTCTCCCACTCAATCTACTCTTCTACTCAAACTATCTACTTATTCTATACTCTTTCATATCACATGCTTCAAAGCAAAATCAAATCAGGTATGATATCTAACCTATTTTCAATTCAACTTCTGAACTTTTATTTTTATGGTTAGTCTATATTTTAAACTGACTTTTGGCTCCTTCTAAGAAATAATTCTATGCTTTTAAACATATCACTATTATTAACATCTCTTTGTTATGAATCTCATAATTTCTTTCTGTCTTA